>VYZV01034322.1:33275-62963 GCA_013401275.1 Pandion haliaetus
TTGGAACCAGGGGAGCTTCCAGCAGCTTCTCACAGGAGCCACCCCTGCAGCCCCCTCCGCCGCTACCACAAAAAAACCCCGTGCCACACAAACCCATAACACAGAAGAACAGCAAATCTCAGTGAACTCTCAGTGGGAGTTTATTCCTGTGACTGGATTTTTCTAGAGCTTTTCTTCAAAGAAACTCTCTATTCCTATCAGTAGATTCAGTCTGCCTAAGAGTAACATGCCGCCTTTTTATGCATATGATCAGAGGTAGCAGAAGCTACTTCCTTACAAAAATAGGAGAGAGAATATATCACTGCTATCCTAGTATCTGCATAAGGTCAAGTCAGCAAAGAAAATATATTTTCTTTTACAAGGTAGAGCATCACATCTGATACTTCATTCTTCTCCTCCTCCTCCTGTTCCTCCAGTTTTTGTCAATTAATTTTAGATAATTTTCTATTGTGTTTATTCAAAAGAACTGTTAGAAAATCCAGAGAGTTTTATGCAGACTCTTTATGAAATCTCTCTTCAAGACCTCCCAGCCATCCTCCTCCCCATCAACTCCTATTTATGATTTGGGCTTCTAGATATTCAAACATTTTGTCTTTCAAATGGGGCACTTTCTGAGGTGTTACTGGTATTTCAAAACCTATCTATTTCAACTTGTGAGCTTTGCTTTGGTAGAGAATATGAAACTCAGCATTTGTCACCTCTTTCAGGTGACAGCTTTACCAAACTTTCCACGAAGTTAAAATGTTCTATTTAGTAATTTCTTCCTAATAGCTGTTTCCACTTTTGTAATCGGGGCACTAAAAGCTGATGCTTTGATGAAGAGGAAATGCCGTATTCACAAGCAACTTGAAAATACCGCTTTAGCCTTTGGGAACTACTTTCCTGCCATTGCACATCCTCTGTCTTCAGGCACTTGTGTAGTCTGGTTTGAAAACTAAATCATGAAGAAAAAAACCCCAAACAACACCCGAAAAACCCCACCAACAGCAGCACTTCAGATAACAAATTCCAAGAGCAGACATAGAGATTTGCCCAAAAGAGTAGCTCTGCTATTCATTGGATGCCTCGCTCCAGCCATTCCATCAGCTTGTACTGAGAATCTGCAGCAGCACAGCATCAGTTATTCAAAGCCTAAGCAAGAGGATCAGTGAGGAGCAGTCCATCATGATTCTTAGCGGCACAGCAGGTTTTATTGATTTTTAAGGTTATCCACCTTCAAATACATCAGCTAAAAACACTCTGCATCTCACGCTTCCACAGCTTGCTGCATCAGATATCCTTGTATCATTCAGTATGTCAGAAGTGTATTTCAAGAGAGCAGCAAGATAGATGAATATGACCCCAGAAGAGCTTAGATGAATACTCAAAGCTTTGTGTGATGGTATGTTGACAAATCTGCTTCCTCTTGTGGCTAGTTCATTATTTAGATGCCAGTTGTAGTACCATAGTTCAAGACTAATTTGAATGTTGCATTAACTGGAGGTATTTGATCTCCATCTCAGCTATGGAAAATATTGACTCCTGCAGAATAACTACGCTAAGAGTTCTAAGCCAGCATCTAATAAACTCGGACTCCAAACAGCCACCTTGGGGAACCTTACACAGAGCATCACTTTAACAGTGAAACATCTTATAAGAACAACTCCACCCCTGCAAACTTTCCATTTGCTTCAAACACAGTTAAAAATGTGTTTAGATGGTACTGTGCCTAGATTATACCTAAAGATTTACTTGACAAATGGAAGAAAAGTAAAAATGCTAGGGTTTTAAGTATGAACTGTTCTTTCCACATACAGAAACACAAGCTGCCCTTAGATCGCCTTTTCGAAAAGAGATACTTATTTCCTACCATTTTCAGTGACTGAGATGAGTCTCTGCTTTACAAAAGGCTATCTTCTCTGATGTACTCTTATTGTGAGCAGAAAGAAGAGTAATTCTTCGAGAACTTCTTGAACAGAGAGTTTATATACCAGCCGCTTCCAAGAGATAAACTACCAACTATGGGAAATCACAGCAGAAGTGTAATTCCAAGAACTTACTCTGAAAAGCTCTCTGTGGCAACTACTCTACTCAAAAGAGACTGTAACGGGAAATGAGAGAGAAGGCATCTGAGTGTGCACGCACTGACACACAGAGCAGTATGGAGGCATTGCAGCGTGGCATAAAATTCACGTGCACACTCATCCACAAAGGAGCCTAAAGTGAGTGAAGGAGGAAGAAAATTAGGAAAGAAAAACACCTTCAGGAACGCTGATCAGCTGCGACAAGGCAGCGAGCACCTGTAAACAAAATTCAGCTGCCCAGGACATTATGGGTAGCCTGATGTAACTAGCGCATACCTGAATTCATGCTCAGGAAAGTCAGAGGTATGGTTTAAGACCTTGAATCTTCACATCATTAGCTTCATAATGATTAACTTGGTAATGATTTCTATGGAAACCTTCTTAGCATTTTCCTCATTCAAATTACACACTGAATAACCCAAGGAATATCTAAACAAAGACTGTAATTAAAATGAGAGCTTGATTTAATAATGCGTATTGGTAATTAAAAGCAATGTATCTGAGCACAATGCTTTTTCAGCCTTTGGATTTTGATGTGTCATTCCCTGACACTTAGGGATTAGTGGGCCAATTCTGAGATTTGTCTATGGCAGCTGAGAAAGCCTGTCCTCAGCAGGCTGAAATTTGTAATGCAGGAGTTTGCATTTCCACAGGAAAATGCTTAGGGCTCTAACTCTTCTAAGAAAATGAAAACTACGGCATGAATCCAGCAACCCTGATTATGATAAACATTATCTTGGAAATACATAACAAAGGCACCCAAACAACTTTAGCTCCATTCTGCAATGACATCCAAAAAGAGAGCAGAAAAGGTGATACCTCAAGGTGAGTTTAATACAGCTGCATGCCCACAAACACTAAAACATCTTAACCATAATCAAATGTTTGTTGCATCATACCATGACAGCGTGGAGACAGGCTGCATTTTGGTGCTTCATTTCGTATTTCCATATTACAGCTTGTTTCAATTACTTCAAAAGTTAATACCAATTCTCAATTTGGAGGATTTTAATCCTTAGTTTTTAAATAGTTACAATGTCTCTTCTCTGCTACACAGATTGATTTAACTACAAAATAGACTCTGTTTTAACTTGAGACACAGCAGGTGTAATCCTGGTCAATGACAGAGAAGTCTGTGGAAATGTCAAACCACTCATGGGCTGATGAGTGGAAGTGGGCGAGGAGGATGGAGATAAGGACTTTTTAACAAAGGTTTAATTCAGAAATAACAAAACCACTTCAATTTTTGAGCACTGTTAAAATCCTGTCTCATTAACTCAGAGGAGGTGGAGGATCTGCTTTGTTGATTGCAGTTGTGATTTTCAAAAAGACCTATGCAAGTCAAGGACACCGAACAAACCTGCATTTACAATTGTCCATCTGAATTACTGAGACCACAAGACTGTCCCGGTTTCAGCTGGGATAGAGTTAATTGTCTTCCTAGTAGCTGGTACAATGCTATGGTTTTGAGCTAGGTATGAGAAGAATGTTGATAACGCACTGATGTTTTCAGTTGTTGCTAAGTAATGTTCAGTCTAAAGTCAAGGATTTTTCAGCTTCTCATGCCCAGCCAGCAAGAAGGCTGGAGGGGCACAAGCAGTTGGGAGGGGACACAGCCAGGGCAGCTGACCCAAACTGGCTAAAGGGATATTCCACACCATGTGACATCATGTCTAGTAGATAAACTGGGGGGGAGTGGGGGGGTGGGCGACCGCCGCTGGGGAACTAACTGGGCGTCCATCAGCGGGTGGTGAGCAGTTGCATTGTGTATCACTTGTATATTCCAATCCTTTTATTATTGCTGTTGTCATTTTACTAGTGTTGTCATTATCATTATTAGTTTCTTCTTTTCTGTTCTATTAAACCATTCTTATCTCAACCCACAAGTTTTACTTCTTTTCCCGATTTTCTCCCCCATCTCACTGGGTGGGGGAGAAGTGAGTGAGTGGCTGTGTGGTGCTTAGCTGCTGGCTGGGGTTAAACTACGACAGAGACCCTGCCCATCCTGCCCTGAAACTACCTCTTGGTTCATACTCTATTAAGAGCCTCAGGTTGTGCACTCAAAATTTCCTTTGCAACTGGAAGTCGTAGAAGCTAGTACAGCAACAAAAGAAAGTAGATTTGATTCTCACTCGATCACCTGTCTTCAGGAATTAGCTGTAAGTAAAATGGCTTGAGACTCAAGAGAGTGTTATGGAAACTGATAACAACACGAGGGTATTTTATAGTTTTCCCTTTGATAATCTGGAAAGACTATCAAAACAATGATGACAGTTAAAAGGAAACAGTCACAGATGAGAACAAATATACAAACTCTCCAGAAGATGAAAAATTCACCTTCATGTATTTACCCTAACTAGTAGCTTATGAAAAAACTATATGAAAATATGAAATATTTCATACTCTGAAATATGAAAAATAATCTCCTTCCTTCCTTCCCTCCTCAAGTTCCTGGCACCTCTTAGGATACCTCAAGTTAATTTCTTTTTTCCAAGAAATCCCACAAGAATTATTAATAACTAGGACACAAGTGTCAAAATCATGCATCAACTGTATCTGTCTTCTACTTGGAAATGACATTTCAGAAAAAAGGTGCCCAAATAGTTATTACATTGCTAAGTAAAACTGCTGCTTTTACAGCGAATCTGGTGGCGTGACAAACTCTTTTTTGCTCCATTTTTCAGCAAGCCAGTCGCTCACACATCCAGAGTTCTTTTTAGACATATTCAACAGACAAAAGTTTTATTTTCAGCTGTTCAAAAAGGAGTCAACTTTTAACACTTCAATAAAACATTCCCTACATTTTCACTGTTTTCGTGCAGGTGTGTATGTTGAGAATTCAGTATCACAGGCACAAAATATAACTGGCAAGATTTATCAGATTTTTTTTTTCCTTTCTTTCTTTCTAGGACTATTTTTCTGCCCCAGTGTGAATTCTGTTTTTTTCATAAGCTTCTTCAGCAGTTAAATCCTCTAAAGTCAGGTCATTTTATAGCACCCTAGAAAACGTTTGGCATATGCCATCTGGATGAACATATGGTAAAAATGTAATTAGAAAGAAAAAGGTTTGCTGGTTTCAGAAGAAGTTGGTGACAGCTTTTTTGATAAAATTGGATACAGGGAAATCTGACACGTAAAAAATTTCAAAATCCACTCTTCCTCCACTGCCGGGCATGATGTGCAATCTAAAGCAAGACAAAGTGAAGCAAAATCACAGTGAATAAAACTGACATGAATACAAATTTAGAGGGATAAAAAGATTTATGCTCAGCTTCAGGCAGGCACTGGGAGAAATACACTGACAGTATATTTTACAATGACAATTAGCACTCTTATATTGAGAATATTATATGTGTAATATGTGAATGCTTCTGCAATCTGCATATACTGTATATGAATGCTATATATTGGGAAGAAAACAAGCTTCTGTACTTGAATCCCACAAAACCATGGAAATAAACCTCAAGCCCCAGCTGCAGACTAGCAGTTGTTTGGTTTGAGTTTTGTTTCTACAGATTGCCAGAGAGGTTCCCTTTTATTTTCCTTCTCTCAGGATGGCTACAAGCATTTCTGGAGCTTGGTTCATGAAGAACATTGAGTTTCCTGCCTGCTACATTGAGGATGGAGCTTTTCAGGCACCAGCTAAATAGCAGAAATTGCATAGAAACATCTCGGTGAAAACTGGCCATGGCAAAGAAAGGACCACAGAGGATGGGAAGGAAAGATATGAAGTGCCCCTGAAGAGAGGAGGTATGAATATCGTAAGATGAGTTACAGAACAAAAAAAAAGACAAGAATGGAGAAAAAAAAAAAAAATTTTTCAACACTTGACTATGTTAGAAAAAAATCTCAGTGGAAAAACTCTCCCAAAGGAAGAAAAGAGGAACTCCCAGCAACACTGGTCACCTGAATGCTGGAATTGCCTCCCCTGTAAGCAGAGCATGATGCCAGCCTCTGCCTTCCTTCCTGCCTGCAACGCACAGCCAATATTGGTGCACCAATGGTGAGTATGTCTAAACTGCACCCGTACACATATGGCATATAATGCATGCTGACAGCCCCCGCTTAATGTGTAATTATGCTGCTACACACTGTACTGAACGGCTTTTCTGCATCCAGTATTTTTTCCTGGCAACCTTTTCCCACCAGGGTGATGCTGGCTTCAGCAGAGATGCTCCCAGTTTGGAAGCCTGTAAGTGGAAGGAGATTCAGTGGCCCACTCTGTTGGCTTGAGCAGGTTTTCATAGCCAAAGGAAGCTCACAAATTATTCGTATGTACTACACTGTGGCTGAAGAGCCAACCGCCTCCCACAAGGGATTCCAGGGTGAGCTCTGTCCTGGGGTTCCATGGGCACAGGGAAACCTCACCATCGGAGGGAGCAAGGCAGCAGAAAAGGCTGGGACTAACATCAGCTGGTAACGCCAAATGCACTGCCAACTGGGCTTTGCCTTTTCCTGGAATAGAGAATTAGGACCCTGCCAAGTCACTGGCATTTCCTTCCTGGAAGGAGCCTTTCAGCAAGTTGGCTCTCGTGTATGCAGCATGGGCTGGTGGTACAGCTCAAGGAGGCCGGGTGTTTGACCACCTGCCTGGCCCAGGTCTTTCAGGAAGGAAATTGTGTGAGATGTTTTTGTTAGAAATCAGAATTACTGGCTCTCCTCCAAGGCAGGAATTTTTTACACTTACTGGGGTAGGATCTGAAGTACACCTTTTTTTTTCCTTCACAAAAGGCATTTTTCTTTATGTGATGTGAGCAACTCCATTTAGGATAGCAAAATACTTTGAGGCCTTTAAAGATGAGCTGAAATGTAGCTTTTCATTATCTTCTATACGCGCATCATAAACCCTGTTGCAACTAAAGACATAGCAAGGGAAAAAAAGATTTACTGAACTGCAAATACACAATAAATTCATATGGGCCAAAAGTGTCCTCTAGAAAACAGAATGAACTATTCTTATTCATCCTGCTTTTGAGAGTTTTCATGCTAACCCCATCAGCAGTGATCTGTTGGCTCCTGCCTAGCTGAGCTCTGCAGCAAACAGCACAGACCTACACTGAGGGCCGCCAGCATTTCTCATCCAGCGAGGAAAAGGAGCTGCCAGATCCAACTCAACATGAATGATCTGTCCAACTGAAATGGTAGAAAAAGAAAGGGGGAGGAGAAACACCACGGAAATAGCTTTTAAGGTGCTGATTAGATTAGGAAAGCTCCTGACTGAAAAAAATCTGGTCTGGTGCGAAGATGGAGGCTTGCTCCAACGTGCACATATCGCTCTCTGTAAAGACCAAGTGTGGGTAACCTGATAACATGGTAAGAAGACAGAATCCAGATTTAACGTGCCCATTGTAACCCCCAGTACAGCTGGGCTTCGCATGAACAAACAGCCGAAATACCAAAGCCCCTGCTTCAGGATCTCTGTACCTGCCTAACTCCTGGTAACTCAGTACAGTTATGAGCATATGGAGATAAACACTTACAACAGAAATAAACCCCATTTGTTTCTCCTTTGAACTTAATCTTCCTCATTCCTTCAGCAACTGAATGGATGAGCAGGTGACAGACAGGGGTCTGAATTATCTACTCATTTCCTTCCTTTTCACAGTTTACACTGGAGGGCTCCTGAACCAAAGCCAGCCCCTCCAGTGGTACCACATCAACCCACCATGTCATCTATGGCCTCTTCAGCAAAACACAGCCTTTCTCAGGTGGAAACTAAACATCAGGTGGCAGCAGCTATCAGGTGAAAGTAGCAACAAAGGGGTTAGTAGATACAAAGTGGGTACTCAATGCTGCAGCTGCTTAGTTTATCCACAATCACGTATTTAAAGGTTCAGGGATGTAAACTACTCTATCATTCTGGTGGGTAGACTCAGAAGCAGGTTGGAGCATTGACTCCAGCAAAGGGCAACACAAGAACCCAGTTAGAAACGTGAGTTTCACTGAGTTCAGGGTGACACAGAGAAGCAATCTATACATCAGTACAATAAAAGCTGTCTCCAGTTTCCCATGCTGGGCATGAATTGTCTTCCCTAGAGACTCAAGCACAGGGAAGCTTAGAAAGTTGCTGTGCTTTTATAAAGAAGTCCAACTTCTGCACTGAGGCAATGAGTGCAAGAAAAAGCTTTTCATTCTCCGGCTACCAGATGGAAGTGAGTTTATGTAAAGTGAAAGGGATCTACAAGCAACCAAGGTGTATAAAATGAATTTAAAAGATTTTCATAATAACTCAAAAAAGCACCAAAATCAAGCCGTCACGTTCTGTAACTAAGTCTTCGCAGTTAGTCTTCAAAGCAAATCTTCTAATTCGGTAACAGCTCCAGCGAAGGCCTCCAGGACAGAGAGGAAAAAGAGAAACCATCTCTTTCTTTCCCCTTTCTTTTAACAACATAGAAATAGAGAGGATTACTCTTCCTGACTGCTGATTTGGGAGTGTGCCATTATGACTACTCAGCAAATGCAAAATGAGAAAGAGAACTTAATTGAAATAATCTAGAATGACAGATTGCACTGATGGGAGGTGAGGCTGCCAGATAGAGCTGTCACACGAAAATTAAACTTGGGATATAGAAAAGAGAAAAATCAGGTGCATTTGATCTTTTTTTTTCCTGATAAGGTTATTCACTACACTTTAGCACAACATGGCTGAATGATTTTTCTGGGCCTGCTTTTTCATTTCAAAGTAAGTTGCGAACCTTTCTAAGCAACAGCACTTCTAGTAACCACAGGGTATTTTATATACCTTAAAAATAGAGGTGCTGCTGATCATATTTCAGCTTCATTATACCCAAGAAGCTTTCACTAAAGCCTGTGGGTTTTATCTATTTACCTGTATATGAAAAAAAATGCCCAACTACTAATCCATTATGTTTGACAGTGTTTATATAAATATTATTAAAGACCGTATGTGTGGTAATGATGTACAAGAAACATTACCTCCTTGCATTCATAACTGTCAGTAAGTTTCCTCAAGAGGTAAAGGAGCTAAAAGACAATATTCAACATTTTGAAACAGACCCCTTGGGGTTAAACTGTGTTGACAGCTGCTCTAGGGAAGGCTATTCAGATAGAAACCCCCTACTTACAGGTAAAGAAAAAGGTCAAACACAAGTGTCATTGACAGTAACCTTGGGAAAAAATAAAAAAATAAAAAGGAAATTATAATGGAAGTCGCAGCCAGGCTGATCAGCACATCAAATCTCCCTGTTCATCTCGAGAAGTCCCAATTCACTGTAAACAGATAGTGGAAGCTCTTAATAAGGCAGGCAAACTGAATGTGCCAGAACAGGAGTTTAGACACTATGGAATGAAGGTCATGGGTTTTAGTGAAATGCTCTGATTTCAAAGGGTAAGCAAGTGAAAGAAAACGCTATGTTAGGGACTCGAAAAAGAGAAGGGTGTATATCCAAGTGAAGCTGGGATGCTTTGTCCCAGGCAGTGGCTGAGTCAGTACAACAGAATAACAAACACTGATCACAAAACCCTACATGCAAAACACAGGAATGTATTGAGCCAGTTAATAATCAGCCAATGTCTAACCCAACTTTAGTAATACTACTAATATACCAAATATATACGAGATGGTTGATAAATTTTAATATAAACATTTATTATGTATTCTGCCAACACAGCTAAACTTTTTTTCACTTTAGCAGTTTCTAACAGGAATCCTAATTTTAGGATCCTTCCTGTGAAGTTTAAGACACAGGGTTTGTGCTCTTTTCCGACTGAGAAAAACAAACCTTTACAAATTCTGAAATAAAATGAGAAACCAATAGGCACAGTGACCTGTGTGACTTGTATACACAGTGACAGTCACAGACCAGTGTCTCATCAGCAGAGCAAAGTGATAAAACCAGAGAAGAAAGGTATTTGGGGACATTTTCTCTTTTAATACTGCATGTTGCTCTTCTACTGTTCTTCACCTATCACAAATATTTTTTAAGACAAATTTACCATTTTGAGAAAAATATAAAAAATGACCGAATTAAGGAATGAAATTTCTTCTGCAATTTACATGGCACATATTACTTCATGACTTTTTCTTTTTCCTATTATAAATAATTCAGAGTAGAGCTTTACAAGGTTTCTAAATAGGCATTTCATTTTGATGAGGCAGAAATATGAAGATTTTAATACAGCATTTTTGCATTTTAAAAAGAGCACATAAAACTCATTTAATTATAATAGCATTATAATTGGCACAATCTTATGAAAAATGCAGTCTTTGTACATGTAATAAACTCTTAACAAAAACGTGAGACAGTTAAGTGGCATAAATATGCTTAATGTCAGAACTTTCTAATTTCTAAAATTAATTCTACTGATAGATGATTAAGTTCCACAAGCTTCACTTTTGAACTCTGATCACCATCTTTGAGACATTTTTAAAAATAATATGCAATTCTGCAAGGTCTTGAGAACTCACTTTTCCCTTTAATCTCCACTGAGGGCACAAAAAAACCAGAGAGTTATTGTCACAATCAGTCCCATCAGATCAGACAGGAGCACACATACAGAGCACAACCTCAGCCAGTGTTACTGACACCTGCAACAGCTCCAATGGTCTAGAAGAGCTGCCCCTCCTGCATATCAGGGAGAATTTATCATTAGCTTCTATACTTATCATTACCTTCTATCAGACTTACAGTTTTCAGTTAATTTCAAACCATGACAATCCTCACTTTGGAGTTCAGGGCAATTCTACAGATGGTTTGCTTTTTGGTTAAGCCACAAACATATCACTTTCTTCTGAAATCTACAAGCTGATAAACTCTGCAAAGCCCAATCTAATGAAAAACATAATTAAAGGCCTTCAAGGTTTCAGAATTGAAAATGTACAAAAAGTATTTTGGAATATTGATTTTTTTGACAAAAAACAACACTGGTACATTTTTAACATGAAATAAAGTGCTGAAATAAAGACTTTAGAGACTCAGACTTTCAGACAACCAAGTACAATTAAAACAAAATCTTGGCCACTGTTACTACACGTTTTTTCAGCCTACTGTAATACTTTATACAGACTGTAATCTCTCTTTCTGTACATATACTGGTCAGATTTACAGAACAGGCCAAATGTGAAGAAAATAAGCCCTAATGTTCTGAAATATGTTCATTTCTTACTTCTTAAGCTTAAGAACAAGGATAGATTTGAGCCATTGGCAGTGAATGTGAGTTGGTTTAGTTTGTCAATGTTGGTCACGTTCAGGCTCAGGCTGCTCTGGGGTTCAGGGTTAAAAGGAAGGAGTGCTATTCAGTACCCATACCTTATTCAGCAAAGCTTTTTCTTTGAAAGAAAACCCCACAAAACCAAAACAGAACAGAAAATAAGAGTGCTGAAATACACACTTGTTTAAACATCATTTCTGACATGATCTGACTACATAGCAGTAGATAAATTTAGGCCAATATTATCTCCCTATCAAGCTGCAGTCCCTACCATCAGGATAAATCAATTTTGTAGGAAATGTTCCAGTGAAGAAGTCCCCAATTTACTATGTCTCAATTAAGCAGGTTATTCTATAATAATGTTTTATAGTTAGATCACGTTTCCTGGCCCAAAGGACTTTAAGTTTTGCATAACATCACTGAACCATAGTGGCCTTTAAAACACAGGGAAGAATTTAAACTGCATAGCATAGCACATGAGAAAAAAAGAGGGAAACCTCTGCACACTTGTATCTGTTAAACCCTCGACTCTTTACAAAATATATTGTGGCCTCATTTTAGTGTCCACACAAAGCATACTGAACTTTGGTTTTAAATGTCAGCTATAGAAGTAAATGTAAAGAGCATTTCCAGCAAGGAATGAAAAGCTGAGCCAAACTTGCTGACTTAGGTCTGAGCCTGCTGCTCCAGGAGGACCAGAAGCCTGTGTTTTCATTTACGTGGCATACAAACTGATGTCAGAGCAGCCTAACACACTTTGGCTGAAACAGGAGTCAGCCCTCAGTATTTCCAAGCAGCTGTTTAAATCAGGCTTTGCCAGAAGAGCTGCTCTAAGCCTGTAGTCTCTGATGAACCCCTGCATTGAAGCATCTGTATGACCAGCAGCTCCAGGGCAACGCTGACTCCAGCCCAGAAGGACGTCCCATATTTTCAGAGCTTAGCCACCAGCCGGAGGTTGTAATGCCTTCACATCACCTGGTGCCCTAACTCTGGGGATATGCGCGGGCTCACCGAGCCTCCTGCTCCCCTGCTCCGCCATATCCCCAGCAGCGCCCACCACACCAACTTCACTGTGGTCACCACCTCCTTCTGCTTTGGTATGTTAAACACCACAAACTCGGCAACATACGTATACACACATATGATGTCTTTGCTTACATCTGCAGAAACTATGCGCTTCTTGGTCATATCACAGCCTACAAAGTGACAGTAGGAAATCACTTTCTGGGCATTTTGTAGACCAACTTTTAATAGAGTAAGAGGTCAGCATGTGTAGGAAGCACATACTCCTCAAAAGAAAAACAATCCTTTGTATCTTTAGCTACTCAACCAACCTTTATATTTTCAGATCACATAAATTCTAGTCTATAAATGGAACCAATTTTCATCATTTAATCATATAGCATTTTTATTTTTAAAAATATGCAAATCCAATTGTTATTATTCCAGAAATGAAGAACTCAGAAATATTAATTAGAGAAGTTTTACTCAGTTCTGACAAGCAGTTCAACTTCAAAAACTATATAATTGACATTTGGAGGGAGAAAACAAAACATCTAGCACATCTGGAAATAAAATTACTCTCCAAGTTGTGTTTTGAAACAGGAGTCATACATTCTCACAATTGGTTTAAAACAACTGGAACTAAAAAAGGCAAAGCTCACTACTATTTTCTAAAATTAATTAAAACATCTGGCAAGAGACAATAACAAGTCTTCTCCAGTGATGGATAAGTAACCTATTCACTGTTCTATCAAAATCTCCATAAACATAAGGAACTGATGTTGGAAAAGTTTTAATGTTTTCATTCAGATTCATATCCTTGTAGAACAGGGTTTACAATTTATTCTCTGGTGTGGAAAAAATAAGATCCACTAAAGCATCAGCAATTCAGGGGACATTATGTCTGACCATTATAGTTTTGCTATAGGTGAAATAGCAGAAAAAAACCCAACAATCTGAGTTTTAGAAGAAGTCTCATTTAAGCTTCTGTACCCACATTCTATAGAGTTATGTAGGTTATTCTATTGCCAGTTGTAGGAAGTGTATCTCTACCTCCTGATTTTGGCCTCCTTCAAATATATAAAGCATTAAAGAAACCAAACCAGAAAAAACTGCAACTGCAGAGAAATTAGAAAATGTCCTGCAAAAAATCTTTCTGTTACATTTCTTCAAAGAAATTTCTCCTCTTCTGTTCTCTTAATAGAGAAGGATAAGAAAAAGAAACCACTTTTTAAATAAACTGTAAGTTTTTCTCTTTAAAATATAGGTAGATGCCTGGCAACAATTCAGAGTACCCAGGTGTGAAAGAAGAATCCCATCCTCATAAGAAGGTCATACAGTAGCACCATGTTGGGGGAAAAAAACCCTAAAACCAAGCACTAACCAAACCACAGGCCATATATACTATTTCTGAAGAGTGATAGGAGAAGAAAATACACCAAGGAATATGAGCATACCAAGTCCAGGGTGACTTTTTCCACAGTCAAACCATGCAACAGAAGGAGGAATGGGAAGGAAAGGAGAGTTGGTAGAAATGAAATCAGAGGAAAAGCCACTCATCAGCAAACCCCTCAATTCCTTTTAATTGTGTATAGCATGGGAAAAGTGTTGCTACTGTCAAGAGAAAATTCACAGTCAAACTTCTGGACTACTGGGAATACTCCACGTTATACCCATGACATTACAGACTCTCAGTGGAGGAAAAAGTACAAGGAAAACTTTCTAGAAACCTCCATTACTTCCATAACCTCCTTCCAGCCTCCTCCCAGAGACTGACAAAAAGCCAACTTGTTCTTCTCCTGCCGGGATACTTTCTTACAGCTTAGTGCAAACATCAACCAACATTTAATACCTTTCTAAGTCCACTGGCAGCCCAACTTACACCAACACCTGAGTGAAACTGAGCCCAGGCAAGACAAAGGCGGTGTTTGTGGGAAGCAGGAAAACATCAGGAGGCCTTGGCAACCGTTATTATCTCACCATCTATCAAACACTGCTGTCCTTAGTGTGCTCAATCAACCTGCATTCCCTGTACTTCCGGTCACACTGAAAGGACATTTCCCACTAAAGCATAGGTGAGGCACTGTAAACTCACTGGAATGAGACCAAAATAACTTATAACTTTAAAGGGTACTAATTACTCCAGCACACACAAGGCCGGGTACAGCCACTGTGTACAGATCCCAGTGTACACCCACCGGCATCCTCTTTTCTCACGGCTACAATGGCTACACTGCTTGCGAAATCTTCTACAGTAGAGCCTAGATCCCTGGAGGAAAAGCCGTCACTAACCCAACCCTAAAGCTGCGTACATGTTGCCAGATGAAATAAAACATGAGCACAAACTGAATGCTTTCTGTGAGAACAAAACTTGTCTCTTCCTGTTAGATCTCCTCATAGCTGCAACTAAGGGCAATCAGAAGATTGGGTTTTCATTGCCTTTTTGCATAGCTCTTGTAAAATTGAGGCTGCAATGCAGATTCCATCTTGAACAGCTGGGCATAAACCTGCATTTTATGTGCTGTTAGGGTCAAATCAATCCCTTAGACTAAAACAATGTGGCACAATCCAGTTGGGAAAATCTGCACATCCAAATATTGTGCTGGTGCTTGCCTTCCTTTGCCTTTGCGTGTGCTTTCCCTTCTGGATCTGCAGGCAACACTACATTTCCAGTGTAATCGTTAGGAGTAATTTAAATCAGTCATGCTGGAAGTATTTAATTTGCTTTCTAAATCATGATTCAGATTCTCTTTTACTGAAAGTTGCAGGGGGGAGGAAGAAAAGGAAGTTTGGAACAATTAATCCCTTCCACCAGTGGAAGGCTGCTACAATGGTTTGATCAGGCTCTTGGAGTTACAGCATATGGAACGTTTGGGATTCAGAGCAGACAACTCTCTGCAGAAAAATTAGCTATTCATCTCCATTCTTCTGCATATAAATGAGCAAACAAGTTACAGCCAAAGTGTCTGCCTGCATGGTCTGCTTAGTAATTCTGAATGCAGGACTATCCAGTGCACAGACACCCGGAATTAATGTTGAAAATACCCTGGCAGTCAGTTATTACTACTGATAAATATTAAATTGGATGGCAGACTGTACTGTAAAAACTGTGAAACTAAAGAAATAAAATGGCTGAGTTCTGAGCCAGAAAAACATGTCTTTTATAAGATAAAAACAGAATTCTTCAACAGGTATGGATATGGGAGTAGCTAATGATTGATCAGAAGGAACTTCAAAGCAGATGAGTCTACAAAGCAAGGAGATCGATCATATAAATCCAAATTCATTAATAAAGCTTATCTTTTATAATTATTGTATCATATGGATGATGCTGGTGGCTTGAGCACAAAGCAACACGGGCAGTATTTACTAAATATGGTAAAGTGCTGTCGTCCATTCAATATAGCTCTACATTAAAAAGAAAAGTCATATTTGGGTTTCTTGCATACTAATAATCTTGTGTAAGTACACTCTGTGCTTGGATCAGAAAGCAATAATATCTGATGCAGTACTTTGGAGCAGACTCTGAAAGTTCAACTTCGATGCAAGTAACTGCTAAGTGTTGCAGTACACGTTTCTGTGCCAAAAAAAAGTGAAGTCATGGACTAATGACCTGATCTCAGGAAAGAAAATGACCTCCAACCCAAATTATTTACTGTCTTAGAATAATATAGAGAAGGCTTATTTCATGGTATCCACAAAGGCCATGAACAGCAAATGAAGATCCAACACGCTGCTCTCATGGTCACCTGCTCCATAAAAACTTCACATTTCTCAGTTACGCCATGATCAGACAGACTGTATTGCAGTGGTCCTGCAGGAGGGAATGAACTCATGCTGAAGAGCTCAGAGCACCATGCCAGCGTTTAAATTCAGCTGTCCAGGAGATGACGGGGTAGACAGCTCCCCTGAGGGCCACCTGCATCGGTTTGAAGGCGTAGGTACAGTATACATTGCATGTAGAGTCAAGTTTTAACCCACAGTATATGGTGTCCTCCGAGCCTGAGCAGTAAGTCTGCTATGGCAGGTATTTGATGTCCTTGGCTCTAGCAGCAAGCTCTCGGAGTCTTTTCAAATTAGGGCTGAGATCTTACTGACTGGAAGGTAGGTCCTCAAGTTGTGGGGAAACACATCCATTGAGGAGAAGCTACAAGACAAGCAGCTTCCGACTCGCCTGTGTCTTCTACTAGTGGAAACCTCTAAAATGATTTTTGTGTGTATCTGAATATAGTCCAGCAAAACAAGTTCCTAGTCTAGCCAGCTCCAGGAGCAAAGCTCGGCTGCATCAGCGACAACCCCAGAAGCACACTCCCTGGCGTGTGCCTGTCCCCTGAGCAAGTATGTAGGAAACCAGACCCAAAGTCCAACAGCAATTGCCCAGTGTGCTTCTGGGGAGTGCTCAGCTCCTTACAAACAAACCTCTTTATGGATGCTCTATAAAGAATGACGTTGCCTGTAATAAGTTCATCACCCTCTAACCAAGCTGCAGGTATACTGGAAGGCATGCTGCTTTACAGCAAGGCTGTATTGTACCTATTTAGGCAGGAATGGTGTCTTTTGTAAGAATGGCAGTAAATGAAAAAAGATAAGCTTACAGGCACAAAAAAATCCTTTGAGTACCAGTTTGCCTAGTAACAAGTTATTAGAGCAGTTTATGTAGCTGGAAGAACAGGCAAGCTTTTAACGAGAAGATCTTGTTGCCCAAAAGCATGTTTTTGTTTTTGGTTTGGTTTGGTTTTTTTCCAAACTACCTCTGTCATCCCAGTAAAAGATACTCTCTCTGTTAACAAGCACTGCCTCACTTCTATTTCTAGATGCATCACAGTTAGAAAAACAGTAGCAGCACAAATTTATTCACTGTTTCTCAGGGAGGGCTTTTCTGACTCACTGTTTTTAATGTACTGGATACTGGATAATATACTGGATACAGGCTTATCCTGCTTTATCTTAGATCAGATTAAATTCAACCATAAATATCAGAACGTATCAGCTGGAAAGTATTGCTTGGCTGCTCTGTTCAGTAAGTCAGCTACAGATCATGATAAATCATATATAGAAAGTAGATTAAGCCTTCTACACACCCCTCTGAAGCTTCTGAATGAATGAAGTTTCTACACCTCTGCTTTGCAACACACAGTGCAACAGATAATTTGGTTATTTTCACATATCAAAGTGTAAAATGCCACAACTTTGCTCACAACAATCAAAAGCAGACAGCCCTATTTTGGATCTCTTCTTGAATACAACTGATAGATAACAAGAAGGCATTTTCTGCTTTGATGACAAGGGTTAACTTCCATGGAAAAGTCCTGCTGATTTACTCATGTTTATCCAAAGTATGGTATAACTAACTAATCGTGAGAAACAACACATGCCTGCGTACATTAAAGAAATTTCTAAAGTCTTCTAAGCAACTTTACAGGAATAGTTCATTATAACAATAAGGTGCCAAGCAAGATATAGTGGCACATAAATCAAACTTGAAAACAAACCCATTCACTGTCTCTCTCTGCCATTCAGATGGTAAATCTCTCCTTTAAGTATACTTGCCCCTGTCAGCACTGTTGCTCTTACCCACCAAAGCTTGCCATTGTCAGGCATCGCCTTTGCAGATGGCCACAGTGGCTGTGGGCTGCCATGCAATTTTTAACCACTGGAAAGCCTCAAGCAGCTCAGTAATAACGTTACACATCCTACATTTTGTAAGATTCAATAACAACATAGCGCACCTCTTCAAGTTTACACAGCATGGGTTTAAAGTATCCTTTATCAAGCCTTGAAAGGAAATAATTTCTTTAACATGGGTTCTCTAGGAATCAGAAACTCTCCTTTGGCAAAAAATAACTTCAGCCAGCTGGATTACCGACAAAAATGGATATTCCTATATAGTGAAAACTAAAAATGGAGTTTTACTAAGATAGAAGTGTTCTCTAAGTACTCATTTTTCGTTCCCCAGGTATTTCTCAATAGCTAACCAGTCTTGCTCTGGAAGTGGACTAAAAGACTCACAGTATCCCTCACCTCCCTGTTGTGTATTTCCAAATAATGTGCAAGTACTACTGGCCTGAGAACATTTCTGTCACTATGGCAATACTAATAAATTAATTATGCCAGAGGCTATTCTCTAGCACTGAGAGCAAGTGACACAGAACAGCCTGTGCCAACATTATTACTACACTGTAGTTCTCGCTGTAGTTACTCTCTTAACCTCCACAACAGAAGGTACCATGTCCAAAAAGCCTTGGGGTGAGAGACCACAGCCCATGCCAAATCCCAGCTAATGGCCAGGATTCATCTGGGAAGTGTTAAGTGGCACATGCACAAGCATGCCGAGGACCATTCTAGTAATTTGGCTGTATGGCCCCGTCAAGTTCTCATCTGTGGAAACATCATGTGGTACAGCTTAATTTACAGGGGCTTCCAACTCAATGGTGTCTAAAACAATAGGCACTTGTTGAGAAAGTCTGTAGCAGCTTAATTAATTGATTAATTAATTAATTAATTGATAACAGCAATAAAAGCTTTGATAACAGAAGTTTTGGGGTGCTAAGTCTACCATCATCCTGTGTCTCGTTCTACGTGCAATTATTAGTAGAAGTACCATGCGTAGAAAGATCCAACTGATTCCTGGTCAAAATGCAAACACATTCTTTAAGCACAACTTCTGCACAGGAAGCCTCACACTAACAGATTGCTGGAAGATGGGAAGGTGAATCAGGGAATTTAGGGAATCACAAAACAATTGAAGCTGGAAAGGACCTCTTGAGATCATCTGGTCCAGCCCCCCATCTCAAGCAGGGTCCCTTAGAGCAGGTTCTCCAGGACTGTGTCCAGCTGGATTTTGAATACCTCTGAGGATGAAGGCTCCACAACCTCTCTGGGCTGGGCAACCTGTTCCAGTGTTTGACCCTCCTCACAAGAATAGTTTTCTTGTGTTCGCATAGAATACCATGTGCTCTTATTTTTGCCCCCCTGTCCCTTGCCCTGCCTGGGTTCCTTTTTTTCATTGCCACCCATCAGGTATTTATGCACATTGATAAGATCCCCCCTCAGCCTTCTCTCCTCTGGGCTGAACAGTCCCAGCTGTCTCAGCCTTTCCTCGTATGACAGTCTCTTAATCATCTTTGTGGCCCTGCACTGGACTCACTATAGTAAGCCCATGTCTCTTTTGACCCAGGGAGCTCTGAACTGGACCTAGCATTCCAGATGTGGCCTCACCAGCGCTGAGCAGAGAGGAAGGATCACCTTCCTTAACCTGCTAGCAATACTCTTCATAATGCAGCCCAGGATGCTGGTGGCCGCCTATGCCATAAGAGCGCATTCCTAGCTTGTGGTCAGCTTGGTGTCCAGCAGGACCCCAGGTCCTCTTCTGCCAAGCAGCCTTCCAGCTGGTCAGCCCCCAGCCTGTACTGGTGCATGGGGTTGCTCCTCCTCAGATGCAGGACCTTGCACTTCCCCCTCTTGAACTTCATCAGGTTCCTGCCTGTCCATTTCTCCAGCCTCTCAAGGTCCCTCTAAATGGCATCACACCCAACTAGTGTACCAACCACTCCTCCCAATTTTTTTTTACCATCTGAAAACTTGATGTGAGTATACTCTGCCTCATCCTCCAGGTCATTAAAGCAGATGTTATACAGTACTGAGCTCAGTATCAACCCCTGGGGTACTACATTAGTGACTGGACTCCAAATGGACTTGGTGCCACTGATCACAACCCTCTGGGCTCAGCCATTCAGCCATTTTACCACCCACCTCACTTGTCTAACCCTTACTTCATCTGCTTGTCTATGAGGATGTTATGGGAGACTGTCAAAAGCCTCACTAAAGTCAAAGTAAACAACATCCACTGCTCTCCCTTCATCCATCAAGCCAGTCACATCATTTTAGAAGGCTGTCAGGTTGCTTAAGCATGATTTCTCCTTGTAAATCCATGCTGACTATTCTGGATCAAATTCTTGTCTTTTGTGTGTATAGAAATAATTTCTAGGATTAGTTGCTCCATCACCTTCCCAGGGATCAATGTGAGGCTGACTGGCCTCTAGTTCCCCAGATCCTCCTCCTTGCCCTTCTGGAAGACAGGAGTGATATGTGGGTTTTTTCCCACTTTCAGGAATCTTCCCCAATTCCCATGACCTTCCAAAGAAAATTGAATGGCCTCACAATGACATAAGCCAGTCCCCTCAACACTCATGAGTGCACTCTATCAGGCCCCATGGACTTGTTTACATCCAGTTTGTTTTAATGTTCCTTAATCTGATCATCCTCCACTAAGGACAAGTCTTTGCTCCAGACTTTCCCTCTGGTCTCAGGGGTCTGGGATTCCTAACAGCTAGTCTTACCAGATAAGACTGAAGCAAAGAAGGCATTGAATACCTCGGTCTTTTCTGTGTCCTCTGTCAGCAGTAGCCCTGCACCACTTAGCAGTTGGCCCACATTTTCCCTGGTCTTTCTTTTGCTGCTGCTGTACTTGTAAAATCCTTTCTTGTTGTCCTTCACGTCCCTTGCCAGATTCAACTCCAGGTGGGCTTTGGCTTTCCTGACTCCATCCCTGCATAGTTGGACAGTGTCTCTGTATTCCTCCTGGGTCACCTCTCCCTGCTTCCAGCTCTTGCAGACTTCCTTTTTATGTCTGAGTTTAGGCAGGAGCTCCTTGTTCACCTCCATGCAAGCTGACTCCTTGTTGGGATGGACCAAATTAGAGCTTGGAGAAAGTGATCCTTGAAGATAAACCTTGGACTGCTCTTCTCTCCAGTGCCATGGGATACCATGTGATACTTCCATGCAGACCCCTGAACCGGCCAAAGCCTGTTTTCCTGAAGCCTGAGGCTGTGATCCTGTTTCTTGCCCTGCTCCTTCCTCTCAGGATCCTGAACTCTGCCATATCATGGTCACTGCAGCCAAGGCTCCTCCTTGACCTTCACATCCCCAGCTGGCCTTTCTTTGTTTGTAGGTATGACATCCAGCAAAGCGTCTCCTCTTGTTGGCTCCTCAATCACCTGTGCCACAAAACTGCTGCTTCATGTTGCACACCAGCAGGTATCAGGGTGGTCCACATCCCCCACGAGGACCAGTGTGTGTGAATGTGAAGCTACTTCCAGTTGTCCGAAGGTCTCACCTACTTCTTCCTGATCAGGTGGCCTGTAGCACACTCACTACAGCATCACCCATGACAAGCTCTGAGCTGGCTCCCCCCCAACCCCACAGCAGAGCTCCTTGCTTCCCAGCTGCTGTTTCACATAAAGGGCAACTCCTCTTCCTTACCTTCCCAGCCTGTCCTTCCCAAAGAGCCTGTATCCTTCCATTGCAGCACTGCAGCAGTTGTGTGAGGTATACCAATGTGCCTCCATGACCCTGATGAGGTTATAGCCCTGCAACTGCATGCAGATACACACACACATTCCTCCAGTTTGTTTCCCCAGCTGTGGGAATTTGGGGGGGGGGGACGGGGGACATTTCAGAGAGGCACCCAAGCGTGCTCTTTCCTCAGAAAGGGCATGAGAAGTTTCCACGTAAGGGCTGTCCTGCAGGCACTTTCTTTTTTACATGCCTACGCACTTCAGGTGATTCTACTTCAGCCTTGTGTTGCTGATTGCTACGGCCCTTCTGTTCCCATCACCCCGGGCCCTTGGCATGCCTGCCATGTCCACCACTTCGAGTGTTGAGGAATCTCCCCCATCATTTGCATCTGCAAATGCAAAGCATTATAGTATCTAATAATATTTTCACTTCTAACCTGAGATATGCATTTTTAAAATAGCTTGCATTACTCCATATATGCCAAATAACACAGCCCAAAGAACTTTTATAAAATAAACAGAACTGAATGGAACAAACCACATAATACAGTTCAAATACAAGGCAATATTTGAGCAAAGTGCTACTGCTCATTATAGACCAACTAAGGATTGTAAAGTTAGTTTTATAGTCAACTACCTCAAAGAAAGGCCATGTTTTTTGTATGTATACATATATACGAACATAAATCAGATATGGGACATAAGACTTCATTCCACAAACACTATATCCCCTAAGAAAAGACATGACACTGGCAACAAAAAGTAATGGTGTGTGTTAGCCATTAGCTATATACTTGGACCCAGAATCAGGAAAAATAATAACTATTATTACTATTATTCATGTTTACCTTGATTATATGCTTGACCACAAGTCAAGATTTTTCAGCTGTCCAGTGATGAGTGCTGCTTTTCTTGGGATAAACACTAAACACTTCACACTTTCACAAGTTCTGAATCACCCTCTTTGAGTCTTTATAGCACACATGCAAAATTAGTGGTTACTTTAAAAAAAACCTTATCAAATGTGAAAAATGAAGAAATAATAAAGTGTTTGGGGTAAAAAAGACTTATACAACATTAATTTTGAAAAAAATGGTTTGGGGTATATGTGGAGTAAATCATTGAATTATAAGCAATTTTGCATGAGAAATTAAAAACAAGATCTTTTAATGCAACTCAGTAGAAGATCTATTAAAATAAACTGGTCTGTTGCAAGGTAGTTAATTTTTATAACTTTGTTTTAATCATTTCAGACTCTTCTCTTGCCTTCAGTCTAAAAGGTGGAATTTTGTTCCACTTCACTGAATGGAAAAATAATTGTTTGATCTCCAAAAAGCTTTCAAAGAAGTATGTTGAAGACCAAGTTCTTATTCTGTAGCAACGAAGGTTCCTCTAGAGATCAGAACAGATCTTACTGCATTTTCACATTCGCTACATGTGCACAACACTGCTTTTTCTTGATTTATCAGTATCCACACAAAGTGATGCAGCTGCTCTCTGCCTCTTAACATTCCCCATGGGAGAGTACAAAAGAGAGGACAACTGAGATGCAGTTCCCCCATAAAACCAAAGTCCTGGAAAGCAATAAGCTGGTTCCGCTTTAACTGCTGTGGGTTTTGGTACAGATTTTGATCTTGCTGAAGTCTTGTCCTGGGGATCAAGAGGAGAGGAGCTAAAAACTCAAGATCACCAGAGGAGAAAAGTATCTGGGACTCATACTGGACTCACTCCTGCCCAGGAGAAGCAGTCTCAAGGACTGGGAAAAAAACAGTTTTTTCCTCAGCTTCCTAGGGTCTGGGCACCAAGCAAGCTCCCACAGTATTGGAGGAAGACTGACTGTAGCCTTAGCATAAGGCTGCATTGTAAAGTCCATCGGTTAAATCTCATGAAAACATTACCCACAGGCAAGCTGAAGCAAGGCCAAATGACTCATCTGACAAGTGTCATACTCGGTCCCACCTCTGCTTCAGTGAGCATTTCATTCATGTTTATGCAACATGAAGCTGTACTGTCATGACCAGGAATGCCAAGTGCTTGGTGATATTGCACAGGGAACAGGAATCATGGGCCTGCCTGACCAGGTAGAGGACAAAATTGGCCAACAGGAAGGTGTGAATCACTTTGAAAAGCAAATGCAGTTTCCTGTCTTCAGGCAGTTTTGTGAATTTAGCTCTGAGCAGGCTATTTTGTGTAGAAGAAAGTGAATTTTGGAGTACTTTTTGTTCCAGTCAGGGAACAACCAGGAAGAGAAGGAACAGTAACACACATCATATTTTATTTGATCCAAAACAGCAATCAAGCTGAAAATACAATTATTCACAGACTATAGCTGCAAGTTCTCATGGAGCCTGTTAACTGTAACAAAATATTTAAGACTCTCCCATGCAGAAAAGACTACTACATCCCTAGAGAGTATTTCCATCAGAAGCTAGGTCAGGCTAAAAATTTGAGTCCATAATTAAGGACAACTATCTATAAAAGTAAATACTTGAGTACGGAGCTGTGAGAAGCCTGAAATGTATACACTTTTCAACTAGTGCACTTGGGTGCCGTGGAAAGCCCGGCTGCTGCATTGCAGGGCACAGCACAGGTTTAATCTGCCCAGCTTCACATCAGCCTAACGTGGTGCTACCACAGCAAGATTTGTACTGGTACCCAAGCCAGCTCATTAAGGCTGACTGGGATACGTTGCCCACAGGATTCACAGCAACTGTTGCTGTGACTGCAGTGCAGGAAGATTCATGGGGTTTGACTAGGTCTTTTTTCTTCCCGAGTCACAACTGAGACCCCAATACAGCAAAATGACCCCATAACACACTTAGCTAAGGGAAGTGCATCAAGGTCCCCATAATGAACTCAGCAGGCCTAATTAAGCAAAGTAGGCACTCAATTATTTGCAATTTTGGTTCTACTGTGGGGCTGACAGGACATCCATTCACATCCACAAACATTTAAGTGTGCTTGATTGCAGAATGAAGCCAGAAAGGCTACAGGCAGCCAGCTTACCATTCACAAAATCCCAAAACACACTTTGACTATTATCTCTGATAAAAAAGTAAAAACTAAAATGCCTCCGCTATAGCTATGGACAAACATCACAATATTGAACACTCTTCTACACTCACTCAAACTAGGGAAGGATATTTTCAAGCTCAAGTGCCTGACAAAACAGTGAAAGCATAGAGAGGAAAAGACAGGGGGAAAAAAAAAAAACCAACTGTTATTCTAGAAGCCATGAAACACTGCAATAGCACAACTCATGGGAGAGGCAGTAAAATACAGTAAGTGCTTTTGTGTCATCTCTGTTGGTGTAAATCAGTGGGACTCTGCTGACATTAATGAAGCTAAGCTGACTTATGGCAGAGAACCTGGCTCTTTATTTGCTATAATGACGACTGATGTCTGAATTCAACAACATTTTATACAATTATAATTAAAGGTCTATAATAACATACAACACAAATGTAGTCTGTGCAGGAAAGTTGTATTGTTGTATTCATCTTGTGGCCTCATATTGCCCGTGGCACTGGTACACATAATTAAAATATTAATAACACCTCTGTGAAAGGTAGCAACACAGCATGAAATGAATACTTTAGAACTAACTACTAGCAGTCACGTTTCAGGACAACTAAATAATATCATTTTATAAGACAAATTTTGATTCAGTTACCAAGAATTGCAATATTTAACTCTTCTTATGTCACTTCTGAACTCTCATAATGCTTTAGTAATGCACACTATATATCTGCTTCTAACACATGGCTGTGTGTTTTGGGCATTTGACAAGGTAAAATACTAACGTTCATGTTGCAGACCTAATGCTCCTATCTGTTTGACAGGCATAAACACAGAGAATTTATAAGCAAAGAATTTATAATAAAACCCGACAGCATCCAGACCAACATTAAGGAAAGAAATTCTGCAGAACTGTAGCAAGGATTATTACAGGTCATAAACAGATCATGAGTCAATGTCACTGTGTTACAAAAAAATTACAGATGGCATTTATTACTTCCTCCGTCCTCCATCTTTCCACATCCCAACTCCTTGTCAGATCAATTCTTCTCCACATAATCCTCCTCCTCTCCTGTTTCCTAATGACTGTCTTGTACTCAGGTAATCCAAGCATTGCCACTCACGCTAGATCCTCCTCAAATTGGATTATCCCTGCTCTTCCCTAGCTTTCTCATCACCTCTCCATTCTGGTTCTTAGCAGTCATTACTGGCATACTTCTTTTTAGCCATGCAATTTTCGGACACGCTGCATGGATGCTCTTTTGGAGATTTCAGTTTCCACACTCTACTCAGCGTGGCAATTTCTAAAATTTTCAGAAGGCTCTTAACATGGCAGAACTTCACAGCAACATCAGAAATTACATCCCTGGCTGAAAGGTGATGTGCAGGTCACCGTTCAAACACCTGTCTCAAAGACTAAGAACCAAGCTTTGTAATGACCTTTAGCAAAACAACTTCTGTTTTTCCAGGAAATGGATGATGTTTTTCAACATACCAATTAGGTCTCGGAAAAGCAAGGGGAACAAAAAAATTCAGCTCAGGCAAAGAAAGCATGGTACAGTTACAAGTAACTAAAAAGAGTGTGTAGATGAGAGGTATTCACCAGCCCTTATAAAGGGAATGAGACCAAGCAGAGCCTGGTACTTTCAGTGTTTCTGAGATTTTGGAACATGTATAAAGCAGTATATCTTGTAACAAAATCTGCATTATATGGCTTAGATAGCAATCCTCATTTGCTGGAGAGAAAGCACATCTCAATAAAAATACTAGAGTTCCTGAAGTACTGTTGGAAAGGATTCAGATAAAATAGTGATAATGCAAAATTAGAACCCAAACATCACTGAAAAAAGGAGACCAAAGATTTTCTTCTAACTTACGGCATAATGTGCTACCTTTTTTTTTTCCCCAGAATTTGATGGTTATGGGCAGAATTTGGAATTGACACTGCTTTGGCCTATACAGTAACTTCCATTTTCATAATGGATCATTTTTATTTTCTTTTTTTAATGGGCAGAGAGATTGAGATTCAGCTAGTTGACCATGAGAAACTACTGGGCATGTCAAGAGAAACAGCTGGCTGCAACACACAGCAGAGTGAGAAGTTCCAGAAGTTAGAGAGAGCACCATGAGGGCTGGCTGGGTTTCCTAGGTAGGTGAGGGGGAGCCACGTGAAAGACAACCACGTCAGAGGAGAGCCCTACTGCTGCTTAGGGAGCTGAACTTGCAAGGTCAAGAATGCTGAGGGGACTGTATCGGTCTTACTATGTAAGGATGAAGGTATCTAGGTGACAGTGTCACAAACATGAAATTTGGGTACCGATGTCACGGAAGTGGAACCAATGGGGAAAAGTAATGACAGGTGCATTGTTTAATTGGGAAGAAACAAGGGTGGAGAAAAGGATGGATGAGTGTAGATGGGGAAGAACAAGTGCGAGTCAATGGAGAGAAGAGGGACTCAAAGGGACTGGTTGCACAGAGGCAAGCTGGTGGCCAGCACATTTGTCCAGCCAGGCCCTTCGCCTCATCACCAGTCTGTCCTATCTTCTCATTAAACTCTAATCCTAATTATTTTCGGTGTGAGTGCGCTTCCACACCATGCATAAAAGTTGTGTGTGAGAAAGACAGAGATTAGCAACCTTCAATTCAGGTAGGATAGGTGGTCTGTGACTCAGCTGCCAGAGAGACCAGGGATAAAACTCTGCCACAGGGGAGACCACAGGTGTGGATCAACTATTGGAAAGACCCACTTGTGCACATGCATGGGGTGTGCGCTTGTGTCTGTGTGATCTGATAGCAAGCTTCAAGCCTGATTTACTGATACATAGGAACAGGATCTGGCCACTCATACTCTTCGTGTTTATGTGAGTGTTGTTTATGACAATGTGGTGCCCGTAAAGGTCCTGCTTGCCTGTATGCATGACTCTGGTGGCTGTGTCCGTACAGAGCATGTGTGTGTGCATATGGGGACTGCATGCTCAGCTTCACTGTGAGCTGCACCTGGGGATGGGGAACTGCAGCAGCCTGGTGCAATCAGACTGGGATGGGAGGAATCCCCTTTGGTCTACAGGGCCACCTACTTGCCCTCTCTTAAAGCATCTTCTACATTTTACTAGCATTGTTTCAGTTGTGCTACTTTAATTAAAACAGTAACATATAAAATATATGTGATAAGAATGAAAAGGTCTGAGAACTCATAAAGAGCATTAGTATTCTACACATTAGGATAAGGATGTGTCCTGGTTTCAGCTGGGATAGAGTTAATTGCCTTCCTAGTAGCTGGTATAGTGCTATGGTTTTGAGCTAGGTATGAGAAGAATGTTGATAACGCACTGATGTTTTCAGTTGTTGCTAAGTAATGTTCAGTCTAAAGTCAAGGATTTTTCAGCTTCTCATGCCCAGCCAACAAGAAGGCTGGAGGGGCACAAGAAGTTGGGAAGGGACACAGTCAGGGCAGCTGACCCAAACTGGCTAAAGGGATATTCCATACCATGTGACATCATGTCTAGTAGATAAACTGGGGGGAAGCGGGGAGGTGGGCGATCACCGCGGGGGGACTAACTGGGCGTCAATCGGCAGGTGGTGAGCAGCTGCATTGTGCATCGCTTGTATATTCCAATCCTTTTATTATTGCTGTTGTCATTTTACTAGTGTTGTCACTATCATTATTAGTTTCTTCTTTTCTGTTCTATTAAACCGTTCTTATCTGAACCCACAAGTTTTACTTCTTTTTCTTATTCTCTCCCCCATCCCACTGGGTGTGGGGGGGAAGTGAGTGAGTGGCTGCGTGGTGCTTAGTTGCTGGCTGGGGTTAAACCATGACAGTCCTTTTTACTGCCCAACATGGGGCACGAAGGGTTGAGATAAGGCCAAACCTGACCAGAGCTTGTTAAAGCAAATTTATTACAAGCATTCATTATATTGGTCTAGTAGTCGCTGGTCACTATGTTGATTTATGTGTTCTTAGAGTTGTTGCTTTCCTTTTGAAAGTTCTGTTATGTATCACCTCACTCGCTCTTTGTAGTCCCTGTGCTGCTGCTTATCATCCATGGGAGGTGGATTAAGGTTTTCGCTTTGATATATTGTGTAACACTGGCTTATAGTATGATAAGGTTATTGGTTGTGGGATTAATCCGGTATTTGCACTCAGCATCGTCACCTCTATACTTCGGGAATCACCTGTGGGAAACTATTAATAATTACACCATTTACCTTTCCTCCTCGGAGAGCCAATGTATGGGTGGGGTACCATTCTTCCTTTTCCCCTTCTCCTTCAGTCCAGTTACAATGGTGTTTGAGAACTCTGAAAATTTTGAATACCCTTGGGATGTTGGGACCAGCAAGGTCCTAGCCCTACTGCTAGGAATTAGCATGCTCTTGAATGTGGTTCAGCTCATGTTTCGGGTTAAACAAATATTTAAGGAGATCACCAAGAGATCTGCGCCAACACTGGATAATTATGAGTGGCAGGGTGTGTGGGGTACTATGGGCAGGTCCCTAGAACAGTGGACACCTCCAATGCTTTGGATATTCTCCTCTGAACAAGTGCAGAATCTGGAAGAACTAGTAAAATATTTGGAAAAGGTATGATGTCGCCCTAGCAACTCCAGAGAGAGACTAACCACTGCAACGTGCTGGGGCCCGGCCTATGCCTATCAAGCCCTGTTTCACACCACTCAGTACCCTCAAGGGGAAGAGAAGGTCTTTGGATCTAACAACAAGACGACATGCACTGCGGCTACCCAAACCTCGGCAATGGGCACTGCGGTCCCTCCAGCCCCGGCGAGAAACACTGCGGCTACCCAAACCTTGGCAATGGGCACTGCGGCCACCCAAACCCCGGCAACAAGCACTGTGGCCACCCAAACTCCGGCAACGGGTACTGCAACTGAACCAGCAGACCAACCTGCACCAGTATCAGTTGCCCCCGTACACAAGAAGAAATATACCAAAAAATCAGTTCGCTTAGCAAAGGATGAAGACAAGCCAGGGTCATCATGGGAACAGGAGGAAGAGGCAGAACCAGAGGTCATCACTCAATCCCTACCCTTGAGTGAGCTGTGGGATATGCAAAAAGATTTCAGCCGCCATATAGGTAAGAATATTATCACCTGGTTTCTCTGATGCTGGGACAATGGGGC
>VYZV01034323.1:0-16165 GCA_013401275.1 Pandion haliaetus
AAGAAGAAAAAAAGAATTATATTAAAAAAATAACAGAAAAAAGTTTGAAGGCTGTCTTCTAATATTGTTTGAGCATATATGCTCAATAGCTTGATTAATCTTGTTCTGTTCAGTTTAGTAAATTTTATTTATTACATGCTTCAAGTATCATAACATATACAACAAAATAGTACTTGACATAAAGAAATGGTGAATTAAAAATGTATTCTTTAGAAAAAAGCTTCATGATGACCAACACTGTAAGATTAAATTTACAGAGAATAAGACAATCCAAAATATATAAAAAAATGAAGATTTTTCTTTGATGCCAGATTAAAATTCTAGGACAGAAATTCAGGTCAACACATCCAGGTCTGACAGAGACCCTGAGGGGATCTACTGTCTTAACGAATCATTTATTTGTTTTTTTTTTTCTATGATATAGAAATGTCTTGATGCATACTACTTTAAAAAATGAAGACTTACAGGATAACTACCACGAAACCCAAAATGTAAAGTTTTTAGCTTTGACTTAATGTCCTGAAGACTTTAGTCTAATATCCAGTTCATTTATTTTCAATGCCAAGTGAAGAGAAAAATAGAATGAGTTTGAACAAAGGTGCCTGAGGGATCAATTGCAAATGTCTGCAACAGGAAGGTACCTTAAGTCTTAAGGTACCTGCTATGATAAACTTTTTCCATGTAGCTGTGTTCACAGGTAGAAAGAAAACAGAAAGAATGAAACAAGTGGTTTTGACTATACAGTTAAAACTTCCCTCTGTAAAATACCTATATAAAAAAGGTCAAATTAAAAATGACAGCTAATGTAGTAATTGATCAAAACTTCAACCTTATATGATTGAAAAAAACACCCAAACCCCCAAACTTGAAGAGCTCATAAGTCTAACCTGCTGGATGGCAAACCAGTATGGTTTAGATACAGTGCAACAAAAATCTTGTAGGTAAAACCAATATTTGGCAAAGTAACGATACACTTAATAGTTGTAACTGCAGCTCCACAGGGAAGAACTATGCTTAGAGAAGTGTTATACTAGCTGTCTTTTGCAATGCCAGGTGTTGATCCTGCCACATGATATGAAGTTTACTGGGTCAGTTAACCACAGAATTGGGTTTAAATGCTGACTGTAATCTTTGATTAAGATGTATTCATATTATATATATCAATTTTATCTTTTAAATTACATAATAAATAAAAGAAAATAAAAACCATTAAAACTGAAAAATGGCACATTATTAGGTAGTAGCACTTCAATTTTAATAGTTAATAGTGAAACTTCTTACCTAGGACAAAAAAAATGAACACAAATCTAGGAAGAAAAGAAAATCTAACAAAAAATTTTCTGTACTCCTGAAGCACATTACATGAATATTTAAGCACTTTATTTCTGTAAAGAATATGAAAACACATTCAGACCAAATGCATTTATATATTATTCTTAAGAGAACCATAACAACCCTTCTTTAGCTGTATGTAGCCAAACCATAACCATTGCTATATTCCATTTTCTCAGTAAGCACAATATTTCTACACTTTTAAAACTCTTCCATTGCCTGCATACAATGTAATATCTCAAACATTTATGAATGTGTTTTTGAAGCATTCATTTATGGTAGAAGAATGCTACTTCATGGAAAACTGGATGCCTGTTGTATGTCTACCAACATCTGATTTTAACTGGATTCAAACAACAGAGATCTTAAATTCCAGTCCAAATTCCTATATTGTAACAGAGAAAGAGGCATAAAAGTCATTGTGTAAGAACTCATATAAGAACCCAGACCTCTTAGGTTATGATTTAAGTATGAGGCAGAGATTCTATTTATATGAATCAGTGTGAGTTACCTCTCTGCAGCATGAAACCAAAATGCCCAATAATTTTGCATAATTGGGTGCCAGTTTATATACATCACATGTTTTGATACTGGTAGCCAATGCTATGTCCCTCTGAATGCATGAGCTGGACATCTCAGTAAGTAAGATCGTCTACACTTAAAAAGGGAATTAGATATCCTGCCTAAAGGAGGTAACTCTTCTAAGAACAAGGTTTCTCTAGCTGTCCATTTATATCGTATTTGAAGGCAGAAAGTAAGGACGGCTGGAAATAGAGTGTAAAAGAAATAATACTGTCCACCTTTTCTGTTGGAACTGGTATATTTGCAAAAGGAGTCAAAAGGAGAGCAAGACAACTAGTTTGTCTGCAATGTAGTAGTTATATCGACAAGATGCAACCTCCTGATACTGACTTCCTGTTACCTGGCATATTTATAAATTTCAAACAAATGAGGGGAGAAAAAGTGAAAAATTCTAAAATAGCACAGAAAAAATACCCTATTCCCTCTCAAAAAAATCAACACAAGAGCTTCTGCCAACTAGTCACTATATTTTACATAGTGTACAGTTCCCAGATTAATGAAATCTCGCCCTACAATCATAATTGCATGCTGACAGTGCTCTGCAAGTATTTTCTATCTCAACTTTTCTTCTAATTTTCCCAACCTGTTTTCCAAAATTACAATATCATCTTTTCAGTGAAATGTATCTGTCTATACAATAAATAACACATTTTCAGATACAAATATGCTGAATACTGAAATGATAATTCCTTGATTTCTAACCGTCTTTGATATGAGACAAGAAGTATGTGTACTTTGTTAGGATATATCAAAGACCAAGGAAATAAAAAGGCTGTGAGATTGGTGCCAGGCTGTTATTGTAGAAAATTCTGTGGTTTGTAGGTCATGTTTCTGGAAGCAGTATCAAAGTGAACTGTTTTCAGTTTGCTTACTATGCCTTCGGCTCAGAATGAGCTGATTGTGAAAGGGTTATTCAGTCTGTACTAAAAAACCATGGTATCTCTACAGAAGCACATTTAATTAAAGAAAAATAAAATGACTATAGAGAGCAACAAAAAATGTTTTATATTCTCTTGAGAGCCGTAAGAAAAACAGATCATTGAAGTTAGGAGTGATGCAACCTTTTTGTTAAAGACATTTAAATAAGCTGGATATTTGAATTGCTTAAATCACAGTTCCTATGTAAGAGTCAGAGAAAGTGTTTATATGCAAAAATACAATCTTAGCTTAAAGTGGAACTTGCTTCATAGGGGAAAAAGAAAACTATTTTCTTTAAGGGACATAACCCTTCCAAAATGATGTAAAGATAAAAATGCGAATAGCAAAATTAATTGATTTGAATTTTCTAAAAATTTGAACTTGTTTAATTTACTTTCCCTTAAGTGAGTAATTTAAATTTCATTTAAACACAATATGTCTTTCAGGAGTGGGGTTGCTATTGTGTTAAAGAACTCAAACACAGTAAATTTATGGTACTAAGCTATGTTTTGTCAATTTTAACATTCTTGTACTATGAAGGATTTTGCTTACTTGAGCTGTTTTGATTTTTGTTTGCTTTTATGTACTTATTTACACTCTTTCGAAGGGCAAAGATTTCTTGTCAAAATCTTTATCATGTTATAGTAGTTTAACATGTCTTAGATACTATGGTTGAGATTTAAACTAGGGTATTTATTTATTTATTTTGCTTTGCTTCCTTTTACCAGTATTTTATTTGCTGACTTCAACTAAATGGAAGTTTTGCGCTTCCCTTCCCTCTTCATCTTCCACTCTCCTCCGCTCTCTTTTACCCTTTTCTCTGTTGACAAAGAAAATTCCTGCTAACTTTTACACGTGGACAAGTTCTTTTATCATCACATTGAATAATTATGTTGTGTCTTATACAACAAACCAGGTTTTGAATCCCAAATAACTGTACTTCATTTTGGTAGAGCTGAATCAGCAATATTTCAAAGCTATGTCTGTTGTCTTCTTAAATTCTTGCAGACTGCTATGATGTGGTGTTTAAGAACCTTGTCTGTTTTGGTTTATTCGATAAGCAGTTGGTCCTTTACTGCAATCCTAATTACTACATGAAAAATTTATCCACCTGAGAGCAGTGAATGAAAGACTAGCTTTTGGAATTTGCTATCATGAGGAAGAAGGAAAAAAAGAGAATGTAAGACCATTTATGCAATAAAATTAAAACAGGATGGAGGCAAAACCTTTAAAAGCTTTTGCTTTATTTTGGAAGTCTTAAAATTAGCAAGTGGCTTGTTTTGACAGTCACCATTTAAAGTCCTATTTCTGTGATACTCAGGCTACTGTAATTTTAGTATAATCAAGTTTACATCTAAATCAAAGTACATATGAGATTCTCCTGTCTTAATTATACTGTAGATGTTACAACTAAGCTACTTACCTTAGGGTGCCTTTTAAGTCCATTGGAGAGAGCATGATCACAGAATGACAGACTGGTTGAGGTTGGAAGGGACCTCTGGAGGTCATCTGGTCCAACCACACTGCTCAAGCACGGCCACCTAGAGTTAGCTGCCCAAGACCACGTCCAGATGGCTCCACAACCTCTCTGAGCAACCTTCGCGAGAGTTCAGTCACCCTCACAATGAAAAAGTATTTCCTGATATTCAGAGGGAATCTCCTGTGTTTCAGTTTGCATGCATTGCCTCTGGTCCTGTCACTGGGCATCACAGTAGAGAACCTGGCTCTGTCTTCTTTACACCCTTCCCTTCATATATTTATACACATTAATAAGATCTACCCAAGTCTCTTCTCTACACTAAGCAGTCCCAGCTCTCAGCCTTTTCTCATAGAAGAGGTGTTCTAGTCCCCAAATCATCTTCGTGGCCTTTCACTGGACTCCCTCCACAATGTCTATATCTCTTTTGTACTGAGGAGCCCAGAACTGGACACAGGACTCCAGGTGTGGCCTCATCAGTGCTGAGTAGAGGGAAAGGATCACCTCCCTCAACCTGCTAGCATCACTCCTAATGCGGCCCAGGATACCGTTAGCATCTTTGTGGCAAGGACACATTGCTGGCTCATGATTTGTCTCATGCTAGATCTCATCTAAATTAAGTATGATAAATTGCTTCCTAAAACTCCATTGTCAATAAAGAAAATCTAGGGTAAGTAAATTAAGATATGACAGAGTACATAGACTTATTTATTACTCTAATGACAGCTGGAAGTTTGTCTGAACTCCAGATCATGTCAGGTGGGATTAAACGTCTGTTTTTAAGCACTGGATGTAGACAGTTGCCTGTACACAGAAATCTCATGCCTGCACTGTAGGCACTTGAGACACCTGCAGGAGGGCTGGCATGCAAGTGTGTTCTCCTCTGGAGAGGAGTGTGGTAATCAGATAAAATATTCTAGTTATCTAAACTGTTACTAGGTCTGCGTTTAGGTGTGCAATTCCAGCAGGTTACAATGAATATTTCCAACACATATCAAGATTTAAGCAACATTCATTTGCACGTATAAAGGTGTTGGAGAAACTGTATTATGCCCAAGACATCCATTGAACGTGGCAGATAAGAGTCAGGATTTGTGGAAAACCTTGCCTCACAACTAGGAGACCTGGAATGATGGCACTAGACACCATTTATACAGGCAACTCAATCAGGGTGTTCATATTTGATGTTTAGATGAGGATCAGTCACAGAAACCTGGCCAGCCTCCATCAGCTGCTCTTCTAACAGCTACTCCAGAGGACACAGTCTTCTCCTAAATCTTCTGCCCGGTCTATGTTGGATAATCCAGACACATCAAGTAGCACTAGTGTTTTCATTCAAATACCCATATACAATCAACTGTTTTGCCGTTTGAGTTTCCCTAGGTTATCTGACACAGGACAAGCAGATATGACATGATATCTATGAGAATACCTAAGGAAGGATTTATCTTGAGTGAAAACTGGCATCCAGGAAGAATGCCCAAAAGCATCTTAAATTGCCAGAGATGAGTATGTGTGGTCAAATTAATCAAGGCCATGGTAAATGCAGGCAGTAAAGTAAAAGGCTTTCTTGAACTGTTTCATCACAGAAACTACTTATAGATCATTACAGCATCTTTCTAGATTCTATTGGCAGAAGTTAACAATAGGTTAAAGCACTGCTGCTAATTGAGGTGTAATGGATGCTCAAGACCACATATCATTACTAAAGAGAAAACAATATCTGCAGGTATCTTACATTCTTCTGGGCAGCAGCTAGAGATTAGATAGGATAGTCCACCTCACCTAAAATGGCTGGGCAGATGAATCTCATCTTTTTTTTGTGTCAGGCTCATTTTATTGCCACTAGACATCCATCTATGTACAACTGAATTGAGCTCCAAATACTGACAATAGCAGGAAGTCAGATAAATAGCTTGTAGACACCACTACGCATAAACATCTAATTTTAGGTGTGTTTGTGTGGACCTGAATCCTACCTGAGTCCTACTTCTCTGTGTTTCTTGAAGACCTGATAAGGAATTCTTGGATCATTTATCAAAATTCTTACAAAACCTTTTGTGTGTACCTACTGTCTGTACCCTGCTGAAAACAAAAATCTGAAAGAAATGTCTTTTATTCTATTGGCAGGTGTTTTTGTTTGTTTGTGTGCAATAAGTGTTATTAATAGTAGTGTCCACACTATGAAGTTAACTCTAATTTTAATTGTGAAGCAATGGATTTATGATTTGTATGATGGATGCCATAATAACAGAGGGTTTTTTTACTATCGAGTTGCATGTTTATTTTTTTGTATAAAGCAAAGAGAACCAAATTATAATTTCAGATACTTATACATGGGCAAGGGAAGATTCCTAATTTTTCTTTTGATGGGGACAAATTATTGGATGCTTCCGTGACAACAGATCTCTTCACTAACAGATAATATCTTATCTAATTTTCTGGAAAAGACAGGTACTCTAGGTAACACAATAAAACATTTTCAAAATACCAGCATTCCCTTCCCCATATTTAAATGTGGCAACTACTAATTGTACTTTTTACTAAAAAGCGATACATGCTCATTAGCAGGTGTTTGAGTGAATTGATTTGAACTATGAAAGCTTTCTAGTAAAGTAGTAATTTCCATGTGGTTCTTTTAATGACTATGAGAATGCTAATTAAAACAATAGTTCATTTTCTCATATTACCTCAAGAATCACAATACAACAAGATGTATGTTTTAAGTAACACTACTTATTGGCTCTAAATGTGTACATACCTTTATAAGATGGGTATAAGTAGTAAAAGGCAGAATGTGCTATGTAAAACTTTTCATGGTATGTCAGTGTATTTATCCTGAAAAGCTCATTTTGGAAAGAAAGCACACAAAATAGCATTGTATCTTAAGTCCTTCAAGCTCCTTTAGTGCCCAATTAAGACAGCATGAACTGAATAGGCACATGAGAATGTCTCTGAAATTACTGTCTATATTCTTGAGCAGATATCTTTGTGGGGCCTGATTATAAATATTAACAAGACTTGGGAGGCTGAAACCTTATTTTGTTTTTAAGTGAGTAGAATTCTAAGGGATATTTTTAGAAGTTCATTTTGCTACTCTAGAGCTGTGAATGCAAAATAGAACATAAACTTGGGGAAAAATAATTCATGTATTATTGAAAAAGGATAAGTAAAAAGAAAGAAAGTGCAATAATGGAATGCTAAGATATGGTGATATATAAGAACACAAAAACTTTTAATGAGAACAGATGTGAGTTGGCAGGGTAAAAGAAAGAATAACAGGGTGGACAAAGAATAAGGAAAAAGAGAAAACTGAGTTCAGTTGGAACTATTTAGGTGTAGTATAGGAATCAGTATGAAAGATCCCATCAGAAACCCAATAAATTTACTAGAGGTTCCTTTAGGCAGTTATATAATTCAGATTATTTTAAATCAGTCCGATATAGGAATTTCTAAGTGATATCAAAGTAGTGTATCATGAATTTTTAATAGAAGTCAAAGAAAATATCCATGGCCTCAAAAAAGATAGGTTGCTAGCAATTAGCAACTGTAGACAAGATTCCCTGCTCCATTGTGCCCACTTCTTTCCTGTTAAAATATGTCTATGGTGTAACTAACATGTATGTGAGTAATTAAATTAGATTTATTTAACTTTCCTCAAGTGCTCTGTCTGTGTCATATATTGCAACTGGGAACAGTACTCAATACTGAATTGTGTCAAAGCATGTATCACCAGTTCATTATACAATAGCCAAGATTTGAACCAAACTGTTTAAAGCAAGGCAATAGTATGCTAAAACTAATTACTGTATCCCCAAATTTGTGGTCAGAACAGCCCAAACACCACCCAACACACACTAAGTGACTAACACTAGACTTGTGCCCTCCTGTCTGATCCAAAAGTTGCTTGGTCTCACTGGCAAACTTGCTGAGGGTGCACTCATCCCACTGTCTATATCACTGACAAAAATGTTAAACAGCACTGGTCTCAATACCAAGCCCTAAGAGATGTTACTCGTCACTGCTCTCTGCTTGGACATTGAGCTGTTGACCACAACTTTTGAGTGTCACCATCCAGCCAATTCTTCATCTACCAAGTGGTCCATCCATCAGATCCATGTCTCTCCAATTTAGAGAGTGGGACAGTGTCAAGTGCTTTGCACATGTCCAAGTAGATGACGTCCATTGCTCTTTCCTTCTCTACCAATGCTGTAACCCCATCACAGAGGTTTGTCAGGCACAATTTGCCCTTAGTGAAGCCATGTAACCAGGTCTCCCATTTCCTTCCAGAGAGGGCCCACATTTTCACACATTTTTTATCACCAACACACCTATAGAAACTTTTCTCATTGCCCTTGAAGTCCCTGGCCAGATTTAATTTTATCAGGGCTTTAGCTTTCCTAACCTGATCCCTGGCTGCTCAGACAATTTCTCTGTATTCCTCCCAGGCTGCCTGTCCCTGCTTCCACCCTCTGTAGGCTTCCTTTTTGTGTTTGAGTTTGTCCAGGAGCTCCTTGTTCATCCATGTAGGCTTCCTGGTGTTTTTGCCTGACTTCCTCTTTGTTGGGATGCATCACTCCTGAGCTTGGAGGAGGTGTTCCTTGAATATTAACCAGCTTTCTTGGGCCCCTCTTCCCTCCGTGGCTGTATCCCATGGTACCCTACCAAGCAGATCCGTGAAGAGGACAAAGTCTGCAGTGCTGATGCCCAGGGTAGTGAGCTTGCTGTGTGCCCTCCTTGCTGGCCCAAGGATCTTGAGCTCCACCATTTCATGGTCACTGCATCCAAGGCTGCCCTTGAGCTTCACATTCCCCACCAGCCCCTCCTTGTTGGTAAGAACAATGTCCAGCCTAGCACCTCTCCTTGTTGGCTCCTCTGTCACTTGGAGAAGGAAATTATCATCAACGTATTCCAGGAACCTCCTGGATTGCTTATGCCCGTCTGTGTTGTCCCTCCAACAGATATCGGGGCGCTTGAAATCCCCCATGAGCACCAGAGCTTGTGAATGTGAGGCTGCTCCTATCTGTCTGTAGAGGGCCTCATCCGCTCAGTCTTCCTGGTCAGGTGGCCTGTAGCAGACACCCACTATAATGTCACCTGTCCCTGCACTCCCTTTAATCTGACCCATAAGCTCTCAGTCAGCTCCTCACCCATCCCCAGGCGGAGCTCCATGAACTCCAGCTGGTCATTGACACAAAGGGCAATACCTCCTCCTTATCTCTCCTGCCTGACCTTCCTAAAAAAGCCTGTGTCCTTCCATTCCAACACTCCAGTCATAGGAGCCATCCCACCACGTCTCTGTGATGCCAGTAAGATCACAGCCCTGCAGGCATGCACACACCTCTAACTCCTCTTGTTTAATCCCCATGATAAGTGCATTTGCATAGAGGCATTTAAGTTAGGCCCTCGATGAAGATGACTTACTGACTGGAGTGGCTGGAATTCCTTTGTGCTGCTCTTCAGTTGATCTCCTGCTGACCTGTGATCCCTCTCCAGGCTCTGGTCATCTATTGTTGGCACTGGCATCAAACTGGTAACAGTGGGATGGATTGAGGTTCCCCTCCCCTCTCCTGGCTTTATGATGATATGTTACATCATGGTCTGACAAATATGAATTCTGTCAAAATCAACAGTAATATAATTTGTAAAGGGAGTTTAGATGTCAAAGGCCAAATAATGTGATTGTAACGCTCTTAAATATTAAGTATGCTTAATAAGGTTTTACTGATATTTGGTACATAATCCAGCAGCTCACTCTGCTTTCTTTTTAATAATATAAAGAAAGTCCTGTTTATTGATCACTTAACCACAACAACAATAAAAATTTTGTAGTTTTGATCCAGGCAGGATGTGCCATTTTATTCATGGCTTAATCTTGAAAAAAATGTGATATAACTTTGCTGCCACAAACAAGTGATTCATTTGAATGACTGAGCTTTTGAATGACTCTGAAGCATCTTTTTCTTTTCTTAGAAATGGAAGTATTTTTTTAGCCTTAGAAACACTGCTTGGTATTCCTTGTATCATCAGCTCTAATTTCATGTAGTCATGGGTTTGACATTCCATCAGTGGTAAATAGGACGTTGAGGGTTTTTTCTTTCCCCCTTCTTTTTTTTTTTTTTTTTTTTTTCTTTTCAAACTACAGTTAGCCTTTTGGACATTATTGCTCTATTTACTGAATCATGCAAAGTCATGTCTCTTCTTTGCCCTGAAAAAATAAAGTTTCTTCCTTATAGGCACTATATCTTTGCTTTTTGAAAAAATGCTATAATGGCAGTCACTGTCATGTTGATCAAATCAATTATAAGTATATAAATAATATGTAGATGTGACCTTGAATCATGATGGCTTTATATACTTAGTCTCAGTTTGTATTAGACCAACAGACAAGCATACTATATCCTATATAAAATATTACGATAAACATATGTGATTAAACTATCCTTTAATACCAAAACTTGTAGGTGTACAAGGTGATCATAATTGCAGCTCTTTCATGTGGCACTAGAGGTTTCCTAAATGTAAATTTAAAATATACCACTTTACATGTTTGTGATGGTTGCAATAATTTATGCAAAGATCATAAAAAAACTTAAAGTTTTGATTCTGAAAGTGATAGCTAAAGGTAAGAATGGTTGTTTAAAGTCAAATACAGATCTTGGCTTCAAACAGAATTTTTTGGGGGTAATGAAATGTTCTTAAAAAAAAGGTTCTCATTAATTCTCATTTCTAATTTTCTATTTGTGCTGTCGATGCAAATTCAGCTGTTACTTTGCATTTTGTGAAAAGCCTCCAGACTTTAAGCAATATTCTTTAACATATATTTGGTAAAGAATGGTTTTTTTTAATTCTCTCTTTGGCTTTGTGTTAACAGGTCAGGAAGGCAAGACCACAAAAGTCTCTTTCCATTTCTGCTATGCATTTCTGAAATACTTCTTCTGTGAATGCCTCAAAGGAAGTTAAATCCTCCCTATGTGTTGAAGTCTTTCTCCATTTATTCTTCCAGATAGAGTGCCTGATCATTGAATAGTCACTACTTAGAGATTTCCAGACTCTGTTACGAGGCTCTGGCTTGTAGCTACGTTGCTTTAACCGCACTTGCAAACAGTACTCAGCCTTTGTGAGAAAGTTCCTAGATGTGTCAGACATTTGCTGTTGATTTATCCATTAGTGAACCTTTTTAGAATTTCTTCTGTTATGCCATTTTCTTGTTTAAAACACAAGCGGAAAAACAGAGTATAGAAATATGCTTTCACAGGAGAAAGAAAAAAAAAAAACAAAAAACAAAACACAAACAAGAAGCCATAAGAGCATTTTGTATTTCGGATGTGCAATTGTCAGTACTTTTTGAGAACATAACATATTTTGATTTGTGAATTTATCATTTGCTTCTATTAGGATACTTTAAGTTCTACATTGAAGATGAAAGTTATTTGAACATGAAAGTTATTCATAACCGTTGCTTATTATGTTATCTATGATATCGCAGGGGAACCTGGGAGCACCTCAGATACCTGCAGACTCCAAATCTGGATGGAGTCCAGATGTACACCAGCATCCCCCTAACTGTAAGGGAGAGAGAGAGAAGATGAAAGCAATATAGCAGCCACAGTGGTTATGATTGAAGTTTTCTAGATTTTTCAGCTCCCACTATTCCAGTATTTAGTATTCCAGTATTTATTCCGAAAATAGAAAAATGACTAGCTTTAACATTGTAAAGATTAATTGCAAGTGAAGAATTGTCCTTGATCACCTCTCAGAGTTCAAGTCACTCCTGAATTGGAGTGCCTGATATGTGCTTTCTCTGAACCTTTTATTGATGTTTCCTTAATGCGTCAATGTTTTTACAAAATGGTATGACCAAACATGTTAACATCTTTTTCGCAGACAAAAGAACACTGTCAATGTTTCCAGTGTGCCCTTTGCAGAAACTGATGAAATGGCTTTCCATATTCCACGTAACTTTCTTCTTCATTTATGTTAACATGTAGCAATACACAACTAGAAAAAGTAAAAAAAATAATATTGTAAATAGCCAAATTCAGTGCACGTTAAGTTGGAGGAGGACCATCATTTTATGTAACTGTGGGTATAGCTAGTAAGACTCGCAAAAGACTAAAACATATGAAGAGAAATATAGAAACCCCCTACACATTCCTACTGTTCACAGTAACATTCCTATTTTTCCCTTTGTGCTGACAGACCAAATTTTAACTTGATCCATTTTCTGGTTCTAGTACTGTAATCTGATGTTTATCGTTGGAAATATTTGTAATTGTATTAAGAAACTATCCAAAGTCCTGCTGCTTTGGGTCCACCTGAAAGATCAAGACTTTAAAACAGAAGCTCTTACTGAGTGAGCATTGCCTCTTGTTATCAAGTTCAGAATAAACGCCTGTACTTTGAACTTCTGGATTTTCCTACTGTAATATAGACAATAGCAAAATAACACATTACCATAATAAAAGTAATGATTGCTATGAGGTTTCAAGGAAATAGAGAACTTCTAGGGCATGAAATTTTTCAGTACAAAGTCTAAGGATATGATAGTGTTTAAAGGGTTGTTTCAGCATTGCCAAAAATAAGTTAAAATAATTTACGCTCTTGTATCAGGTTTCTTCTTGGACATCTCCTTGATTTCCTAGCATTTAGGACTTAATTGTAGTCTCTGAAAGTGATGGCAAAAGCAAGTGGTTTTTTGTTTTTTTGTTTTTTTTTTAATTGAGGGTAGGAATTCAAGTGGTGGACTTAAATCAACTCTATGCCCTTAAGAATCTTTTACAATTCTTCATTATTTTTCTTCTCCTCCCCTCTCCTCTCCTCTCCTCCTTTCTCTTGCCACTCCAAAGTTCCTATAATAAAAAAGGACAATACACTTTCATTTTTGTTTATTAATCACATTCAGTAACATTTAAGCTTTTATCCCTTTGCTTTTTCATTAGGAACACATAATAAAATCAAGGGGAAAAATACATTCAAGTTAATTTGTTCTTTTGTGTCATCCACTGTGTTTTTGCCTGTTGCTACTTTTACCATTTTCTTTTCCTCTAAAAATTATATAAATTTCAAGCAGTTCTGCTCAGTCATTTAGACAACAATTTGCTTTTTTTCAGCACACTTTTCTGTCACTTATCTTGTCCTTGTTAATTTTATCTCTGTATTTCTGCTTTTTAAACTTTTTGTTTATTTGTTTTCCTCCAGTATTTTCCATCTTAAAACTAACAACGGGCTTTATGAATAGAGAACTATATATTTCAAAAGCCTTGGAGGAAAAGAAAATAATTTAAACTTAATCTGAAAAAAAAAAATTATTACCAGAAATAGACCTTTACAATGCCTTACAGCTTTATTTCTAGTACAATGGCATTTGGATCAAGTTGTCTGCCACAAGGCCATCTGCATAGTCTAGGTTAGAAGTAATAAAGCTCAAAACATTCCTGGAGAAGTGAGTTTTGTAACTTACAAACACAGTTCAACAGATGATCTGTTTTGGGGAAAGTCCTCATTACTATGATCTGCTGAATCTTTTAGACCTATCTGGGACAGATTTTCTGACATAAATTTTTTTTACATATTCTCTTTGTTTCCAAGCAAGAACTTCCCTAGATATTCTAGCATGCAGAAAATAACATTTAAATACCACACAAATGATCCCCTGTAAGAGAGGAAGTAAAAGCTCAGCTCATTATAGCAGGAATAAGCTACTGTGCACATTTCTCCTTTATGTGTGTAGCGCTTGAAATGCACCAGTTCATGAGCAAATGGATAATCATCATGCCTGCTTGCACAAAAGTTATCAGCAGCAGTGTTAATAAATAAGATTATGGTGAAATAAAACCTAAGCTCTCATTTACATTAGCAAGTAAACCTGGCCAAGTGATCCAAACCAGAAAAGCATTAATGTTCATTATCATCAATACCATCCTATTTCCGTTACAGAATCTGAATATATTTTAAAGTCAACTTCTACAAATCCAGTAATAACATGTTTTTGAAAGATATTTAACGCAATGCCCCATCTGATAATACAGTTCTGAAAAGCTCTTACATAGGTTTTGGGAAATTTCTACGCTGTGAATTGTATCTGTTGAATCATAAACATTCATTTGGAACATAATTTATATTTCAACTTTTAACCTTTACGCTCTTGATTTGATCTATGATATACATAATCTCTAAAAATGTGTGTTTCATTGCTGGCTGTCTTAAGTGTCTCCATCTGTTTTACTAATTCAATTGTGCATTTAAACCAAATAGTTGCTTTTTTTTCCCCCTCTCCTCTCACTGCATTTTGTTTGCTTTTTGCTTCCCCTCAACACTCTCTGCTCAAATTTCTGAGCAGATTGATTTCTAGGGAGCACATTAGTAGCCATTTTTGAGGAAATATGTACAGCTTAACTACAAATAATGAATTGTATGATGATAGCAAATACTGTTTGACAGTGTTTATAACTACTGATATATAATTTATGTCTAAAACATGCCATTAAATTTCTGACAAAAAATCTTAGGGTGCAGTATATATTTCTTTGGAGGTATCAGCTCTATGTTGTAACAAAAAAGGAACCTATATCTGATTTCAGGCTTCTAATGTGCCTGTGAACACTGCTGCTTGGAATGTCATTCCTGGAACACATTTTTTTTTCCTTGACCATTAGTGCAAACTGAAAGAAGAACTTATAATACACATCGTTAGATGCAAAAAAGGCAGATAGGAGTGTTCATATGCAGAGCTGTTGTTGTTTGCTTTTGTAGAGAGTAGACAGAAATGTTTGCTAAGGTATACATTGAAGAAATAATGTCCAGAAGTTAAAAATTTTCACATTTTTTAAATTATTATTCTTTCCCACTTTTGGATTTAAACATAGAAGACACCGGGTTTCATGCTGCAGGATCATTCTAGGGACAAGCCCTTATTCTCAGCGAAGGATATGCAAGAATAAAACCTATTAATGCCTCACTCTGTGATCTTGTTTAAACTCCAGTCTTGCTGTCATTGTGCCTGGGGGAGAAGGAAAATGTAAATAACATCTGACCATCTGAAGGAAACCTGAAACATTCTCGGTACTAATATACATTTTCTTGTTTATACTTTCATAATTTTCTTCTACTCTTACGACACTGTCTTCTACATAATCATCCTTTATCATATATTCAAAAAAGTAAAAAATCAGTGACATGTGATGTTACAAGTTGGAATTAAATTGTAGGCTTCTGTCAAACAAATAAGATCAAAAAGGAAATGACAGACTTAAGAATCTGAGAAGTTGCTGCTACTAAAATTTATGTTCAGTTCAGGAAAAAAAACCTACATTCTTATGACAGGAATTTTAGAATTCTCATATGCAAACTAGATTACAGTCTAGGTTAATGTTTTCTTTATTTCTGTTTCCTAAATATGTCAATGTTCCATAAAAAATTATTGAATATTAATTTAAATTAAAGTAATGCAGAACAAGATAGAACTTTTATTAAGGAATAATTTCAGTGGTACACACTTGTAAATTTAAACCACCGGAACTTAAATATCTGCTGTACAAGCATCATTTTAATGGAATTTAACTGACTATTAACTAAGGTGACTATGGTAATCTAGCTGGTTTGAGAAACTCTGGACAAATAACCCTGTATTTTCCATAGTCAGACAAAATCCATCTGTCAGCTGCCCATATACACATGTATATTTACTCATATGTTATGGGTTTGTGTGGTGCGGTTTTCTTTGGTAGTGGGGGAGGGGGCTGCAGAGGTGGCTCATGTAAGAAGTTGCTGGAAGCTTCCCTGGCGCCAAAGAGTCGGACCCGCCTCTGCAGCCCCTCAGACAGGGAGTGACGGTGGCAGCGCCTCTGGGAGAAC
>VYZV01034323.1:21343-40292 GCA_013401275.1 Pandion haliaetus
CTTCAGAAACAGAACTAAAATTGTATAAAAATTATTTTAAACTTTTAATGAAATTTTGTTTCTGGAATGCCAACTTACATCTTTAAATTAAAAAATTAAATATATCATATGCACATGTAATAAAAATATTTATATTATGTTTATAATTAAGCAATAACAGAGAAACGTAAAGAGAAGAAAATGGAAAAAAATAATATATCATGATTAGAATATTTTTTTCTTTTCTTTTCCATACAACACCCTGTCAAAATCCTTTTATTAATAGAAAATATTAATATCTGCTTTTCTGCTTCATAGCCACAGAATAACTATAATCATATATTTATGATTATGTTGTTCAAGTAATCATGAGTATAAGGTAAGCAATTTGCTTTGAGATAGGATGGAAATTAGAGTTAAAAGAGCATGGTAATGTACATGTTCAACTGGATTATAAGGAAAACTGACATCCTCTCCTAACTGGTGTTACAGTGCAGAAATTATAATAACTGCTAATTATACAGAAATAGCTTGAATTTGTATTAAATTGGAGCAGGGGAGGGGGAAGTGAGAGGAGTATAGCCTATTTGGAATACCTGCCAACTAAGTACAGTCTCCAAATCTTAAGTCCTCTAGTTTGTCCTTCTCTGCTGTTATAGTGGCAGTAATTCCACTCCTGTGGTTTTTTTCTTGAGGATCTTGGTGCCATGCTGGTATAATTTCACACATTAGATTATTACCTTGGAGAATCCAGTAATAAAACATGCACAAAAACCAGCTTAATGAATCTGCCAAACCAATACAAAATAAAATTTGAAAAAAAAAAGCCTAAAGAAAGAGAAAACAAGAAAATCTCACTTTTCCAAAATTTTGAGAACAAAGAAAAAGTTTATGTGCTTGGTTTACTGTTTCAAGTTCAGTTCCTCCTGCTTATCACCAAACCTCAGTATGTAGAGGTGGTCTGCACAATTAGTTTTGAGCTTGTAGATCCTATTTTAGAGGTACAACTATAAAACAGAGCAGTTAAAATATTAACATTGAAAAGATATATATACTTTCCTTGGGTCCTCTTTCACTCTTTAAATAAAGGCATGAAAGAAACCTTTAACAAAGCCGGACATTCATGCTTTAGTAAAATCAGCCTGAAGTTGCTCCTGAAGTCTGCTGAAGTCAAGAATTACTAGAAGGACTTCATCTCTGTCTCTGGGTCTCATAATGTATTCTGCTGTATTCTGGTGAAGTAATTCAGCTGAACTTGACATGGAAAATAAACAGAATACAAGTCTTCAACCTCATTTAAAATAATTAATTGGAATATAGAAAAACAGGGAATCAATAAGTATATTGTCATACTGACAATGATTTGCATGGTTGATTTGTTTCGATTGAGGTCTTATTTTGATTTAATCAACTACAGCATATCTAAGAAATGGAAACCAGCATGACCACAGAAAAGCAACACAATTAAAGGGTTAATCACGCGTAACAATAATCAGTCAAGCAACTCATCAGTCTGTCTTTCAATTCCACCTCACAAACTAGCAACAATATACATCACTAGGCAGATAAACAGAAAAAAACATATGTATTATATAAGACTATATATATTACTATACAGTTCATTTATCTTTTATTATTAGAAAATATTATTTCTACATTATTTTAGTTCCTATAATTTTGTATATGAAAAAGTGACTAAAAGTCTTCAATATGAAATTAAGACAGAAACAGTTTTACATATCCAACCTTGGTTAAAAAAATAATAAAACAAAAAGTATCAAGCCAGAAATTCATGTACCATTTAGAATAAATTTATAATAACAAAATCATCCTTTTTGAACTCATAAATATATTAAGTCCTCAATTCTGCCAGGAGGTCCTTAAGGAATGAGGAGTCTTTCCATGATGATATGCTAGCAGAATCAGGTCTTAAAGTGCAATGTATTACTCTACTTAATAAAACCAGCATTTACTCTACAGCGATTACCTGGACATAGAAGACATAGATCAAAAGAAAAATAAGTTTTTGGGAAAAAAAACCCAGACAAAATAATAAACAGAAGCCACCAAACCTCTTTCATCGACCCTTTATTGTATTATTAAGTTACAACCTATTATTATTATTAAAATGAGTGGTGTAAATCAAGAAAATATAATCAAAATTCTTATTTTGTTATATATAAGAATAAGTGTTTAAATATGCATATTTTTGCTTTTATAAAAAGAATTAGATGCTTCATACTTCACAAGAGAAAATTTTAGGATGTGTTCAGTTTCCTAGTTTAAAGATTCCCTTCTGAACTGCAGCTAGCAATGACGTGACAAAGCATAGGTCATAAAATAAAACTATGGCTCTTTGCAGACACTCTCCAAAGTCTTAGTTTACGCAGTGAAAGGGGGTGATTCAAGCATAGTTCAATTCATTATACACCCATACTCATATTTTTAACCAAATGCTAGCAAGACTTTGCACGACATGCAATGTTCCCAATGCCAAAGAACAGTAGGCAATCTGTTCTTCCTTTTTTGAAGATGACTAGCTGATTATTCATCTCATTCCTTAATTATGATGCATAAAGTGGTTTGGATTACGAAAAAAGGAATCAACCTGAAATTTTGACAAAATTGTGCAGAAACTCCAAATACTTTGGAAATCAAAGTAATATTGGTATCATATTACCTACAGAAAGCAAATATATAAGAAGATAAATTTTAACTAAAATTTCTGGCCTTGAAAATATACAATCCTGACAGTGTTGTCATTATTTTATTTCAAAACTGATTTGCAGGTCAGTAAAGACTTAGTTTATGAGACTTCACTTTTTGAGATTTATCTGCTACTCTTGCATAATGCATCCATATATGACCTCAGTTGTATCCAGTGAGCCCCAATTTTTATTATTGTAACATCACAGACTATCTATCATGTCTCAGAATAGTGTATATTATCGAATATTATGAAGTATTGTAATACTAGCTGCTCTTAGAATTATTAGACTAGAAAGCTCATAGGATCTTACGAGTAAAGAAGGATGCCAAAAATCTATTCCATTCATGATAACTAGAGTGCAGTTTCATTTTAAGCAAAGAATCAATAGCATATAATGGTGCTATTTCTCAGGTTTCTAAAATCATAAAAACATTACAGAACTTACATTTCTAACATCTGCTATTGTAGTGTTAATACACAGAAGAAAGAATTTAGATGGAAATTACATTTTAATTTATCTTTCCAGGAAACTAACATTATTCTGTCAATATTTGTTTTGAAATATGCTGGGAACATGTAATATTTCATTGGTTTTTGTTTTTTCTCGTGACTGCAAATTTTCAAATGTTTAGTTTCACATGAAATAATGCATGTGAATTTACAACTTATATGTAAATAGTTTTTGAAAGGGTGCATATTACAGGCCGGAATTTAACAATTATGTAGTAATACATTCATAAATTAAGTACATTCCCATAACTGAAATAACAGATATTGACTAAACCTTGAACTGTAAACATAATCTAACTGAAAAAAAACCCCTTTCAAAAAAATTGCCTTTGGGATGGAAAAACATACATTGGTCTTGCAGAGTACCAAAATTCCTTATTGGCTGTGTTTTTCAGTTTTACTGTGTTCAGACTGCACACTCGTCTTCCCTAGAAAGAAAACGAAAGGAGATTATCCTAATTTAAGAGGAAGAAGAAAATTTCCCTTGTGGAAAAATCTATAGCAATATTCTTTATAGTTATTTTCAAATGTTATATATCCAAGCAGATGGTGAAGAGCAACTAAGGTATAGATCTATATAAGCTATAATATCTGATAAAAAGCTATGAGTCTTTGCATTAGTGTCAATGGATTTATTCTTGCATTTTATATAATGGGAAATCGGCCAGTGTGGTGTAAGAAAGAATCCTGACACTTTCCAATCCTGACTTCATAATAAATTGACAAAAGAAAGGGCTCGTTTGCCATTTTAGTGTGTTCTGAGTACTCAATAACTTTGCCATAAATAATTATTACTTGATTTCATGGGGACCTTTATGCCTTTTCTACCCAAAAGACACTCTAAGGATCCTTTCTAACCTTGTTATATCAGCACTTCTTCCAGACCCGAAGAGCTTTTTTACTTTTTTGCCTTTTGTCAATGAAAATCCATTTCAAGGTGGGGCTGTGATGCAAGAGTTCAACAGGATAATTTTTTGTCTCAGATTAACTAGATTAAAGTTTGCGTGCCTGCCTGCTGAGGAGGGACTTGACTGCGTGTTACTGTCAGGCTACCTGGCTCCTGGCTTATTCACTGCCACCACTCATTCCTTTGGGGGCAGTAACAGGATGCTCAATTCTTGCTGTATGTACAGAGTTCATATAAGGGTCTTTGCCAAAAAATCTTTGCTGCAATGATTCCTATCCCACCTGCTTTATGTGGAATTAAAGACTTCCAGTTGGGTTTCTACTTGACAAAGACTGAGCAAAAGGGAAACAAAATTTAATCTGCTTTGATAGTCATATTCAGTTTTCTTTCTCTGCAGGAAGGAAATACTCAATGTTAACTTTTGTTCTGTCTTTATGTGCCAGTGCCAAAGAACTGGTTCTGCTAAATCGTGTACAAAAAATGCTCTATTTTGTGAAAAAATAACCAATACTTCTGTAGAAATGCAGACCATTAAAAGGATCGAAATCATATGCAAGTGACTTTCAGTGAGCACCTCACATGCAATGATGCAGCAAGAGACACACACTTGATTTCTGTCACAATTATCATTATGATCGCTGTGTAAAACTTTATGTTAAAGAGAAAACTGGACATATTTCTGGACCTGGAACCTCAAATAATCCACAGTGGTGTGACAGCACTGAGTAGGTTGATTATGTTCACTCATGTTGACTGAAGAACTGGTTGTTTACTGCTTGTCTATTCATGGTTCATATAGAAGGATTTTAGTTTTTTTAATATTATTTTTATACTATTTTAAAGTTGTCCTTAAGTATGCTTAATATATTTGTTAACAGTTGATTGAAAATGGAGTCTAAGATTAAATACTAGACTAACTTAAGTGACTAATAAAACAATTATTAGTTTTCATTGTGCCCTTCAGGATGGGGTCATTTCACCTAATTCAATGCATTTAGAAATTAGATGGTTATTCAGAAGCAGTCATTTAAGTCCATCCTTAGTCAACGAAACTGGTGCTTCCCCAAAACAAGACTCTTCCTGTTGTGATGTGTGTCTAACTAGGCAGACTGAATTCCTTCCAGGAGTGAATCTTCCACTGAGGAAGACAGCTTCAGCAGAGAGCCTAATAAAGTAATTCAGACTGGATATCTAATGGTAAATGAGTAAAATTAAAGAAGACTCCTACTCGAAACATGTAGGTGTAAGAATGCATATCTTGCAGAGTTTCTCAGGCAAATATTCCCATGAGGATTTTTAAAAACTTTACATCACATAGCAAATAATTTTTACCTCTGGAAAACTAACAAAATCTTGACATTTTTCAGAACATGTTTTGAAAGCGTGTATTCATTTATATACCTTTAAACCTATATCCTAAGGTGTAATTTATTCAGAGAAAATAGTCTAGTAAAACAATGATCTAATTACTAAGATTCATGGTACAATAGATTGCAACAGTATACATACCACAGTATTAGCTAATATAATGTTTATTAAAGAAAAAAAATTCCATGGGAAGAATTGCATGATAGAAAGCAGAAACTTGATCTCGGTCTCATTAAAGCAATGAAAGTCTTGCCTGTAATGTCAGTTAGAACAGAACTCTACCCTAGATATAAATGCCTCAGGTTTTCTTTGGAAACCTGGGCTGAGCTATTGATGTAAAAGAGATTTAGGTCATAGAGGCACTGGAAATGTCAGTATTGGTGTAGTCATTTTGTATGTACTTACCTTCAGTAGAGGTCAAATTAGCTGCTCAGTTACTCAACATGTTCTGTTTACTTTTGCTACAGTTTCTTCCAACATAGATTCAAACCTGTCTACTTTGTAATGTTTAGGAATTGGAAACTTAATCATGTCAGTATAATTATACTTCATAGTGTCACAGACGGCCGTTCCTGGTAACTTTGTGTGACATGGCTGCTCCAAAATATTCCATTTGCTGGCTGAACATACGCATTCTGAAAAATTGCTTCAAAAGTGGTTTTATGGCATATATTATTGTACATTAAATATTTATTTTTGTCTCTAGGATATAAATAACTACTGAAGATTCCTTGCTGAAGATACATGGAATATTGAAATATTCTCTTCTTAACTTCCCATCAAAAAGTACATTTGAAATAAAGGTATCTTTATTATCTTAAATCACAGACCTCAATCACACACTCGTAGCTGTGGTTAAATGTATTTTTCCTCAGTTCTTTTATTGCTCAAATTCTACTTTGCATTGCTATTGCTTTTTACTATTAATATGATACTGAATTTTTGACTCATTACAGATTTTTTAAGTTACTACCACATCTCTATTGTAGCAAGCATTCTCTTTCCATATGAGTTCAAACATTGTGTAACAACTAAGTGGATATAATGCAAATCCTTTTTTCACTTTGTCCTTTCAGTTTTCTCATGTATGTCACCCTTTCTAATCCTGTTTGTATTAACGGCTGATACCGTATCTGTACTATATATGATGCTTGTTTAAAAAAAAAAAAGAATAGGTGTGAAATAGGCTGCTTTTTCGTCTTTCTCCAGTATTTATGTTCTGGGAAGGCAGATGAGTACTGATAAAATTCAGTTAGGAGACACATCATTATTGCAGCTGCAGTAAACAGGGGCTAAAGACAGAAAAAAATTTAAATCCTGCAGAAGAACAAAGATAGGCAGAAGAACAGAAGTTTTTCTGCAGTATGAAGGATACCCAAAGCTAAATGACAGAGGTAGTAGAAGGGACTCAACAGATTGGAGTCTCTTCTAGTCTAAACTGTTAAAAATACTGGACTGGAAAGAAAGACTAGTAGAAAGATTTACCTTGCAATATGGTGCGTCCAAGGACACTTGTTATCAGCCCATTTTATTTAACACATATCACACTAGTAGATCTAATTTTTCTCTGTTTAAAGAGCTACTGCTTAAAGCTTTGTATTTTACTACTATTTCTAAAAATTTAAACACTTGAAAAGCTATCTATTTTTTGGTGGCTTCCTGAAATTAGAACACTTCCATCCTCAGTGAGCCACCTCAAGCTGGGATTTCACTGAAATTATTGTGGTAATTGATATTCAGTCAGTTTTATTATCATGTGAATGTTTTTATTTAAATAAAAAATAATAACGTATGTCTTTGCCTTGCACCACAAATGTAAACTTTGGGCTTTTTGGCAGAGGTGAGAAACAGGTCATTTGAATGATAACCCATATATCATTTCTTTATTCAATTTTACCCAAATGGCCTCAATCATTTGTTCACTTCAATTAATTGATGAATTAATACAGCAATAAGAATGTCAGTACAGAAAATTCTGTGTAGCTGAGAAGAGAAAAATATTTAAACCATATTATTTAACTTTTAAAATTATAACAGATGATTTAACATCAAGAACTGACTGTTTACTGGGAAGAAAGTAGTTTCTAATATGTATACTACACTGGTGCTGGGAGTGGCTACCATAATTTTTTACAAATATCAGATCTTAATAAACAAAGAAAGTTTAATTGCTTACATTTGCACAAAGCTGTATTAGATGAATAGGACTGAAACAGTGCAAAATAAAATTTTCATTGCCTATTATGAAATAAAATATTAAACATCAAATGTACAATATTAGAATTTCAATGCAAGTTTCTTAAATGGATGTCGTGGTTTCAGCTCAGTCGGTAACAAAGCACCACAAAGCTGCTCACTCACCCCACACCCCCGCCCCTGGCTACGATGGGATGGGGAAAAATACAAGAGCAGGCTCATGGGTCGAGACAAGGACTGGAAGGGATCACTCCCCACTTATGGTCACGGGCGAAAGACAGGCTCAACTTGGGGAAGAAACAAAATCAATTTAATTTACTACAAATCAAATCAAATCCAACACACAAGGGTATTAGGAAGGGAAACCAAACATCAGAACATCTCCCCCCACCCCTCCCGCCTTCCCGGCTTCCTGGTGCTTTCTACCTCCTCCCCCTGGCGGCGTAGGGGAACAGGGGTTGGGGGTTGAGTCAGCTCGCCACACATGGTCTCTGCCGCTCCTTTCCTCAGGGGGAAGATTCCTCACTCGTCCCCTGCTGCACCATGGGGTCCCTCCCACGGGAGACAGTCCTTCACCAACTTCTCCAACGTGGTTCCTTTCCGCGGGCTTCAGTTCTTCCCGAACTTCCCTGGCGCGGGTCCTTTCCGCGGGCTGCTCTCCAGTCACACACTGCTCCAGCGCGGGTTTTACCATGGGGTTACGGCCATCTTCGGGAGGCTCCGCTCCACTGTTCACCTCCCTGGGCTGCAGGGGGACAGCCTGCCCTCTCACCACGGGCTGCAGGGCCATCGGCCTCCTCAGGCACCACCTCCTCCCCCACCCTCCTTCTTCACTGACTCCAGTGTGGGCAGAGGTGTTCCTCCCACATTTCCCAACCCCCACACTGCCGGTTCCCCTTCTTAAATATGTTCTCCCAGAGGCGCTACCACCGTCACTCCCCTCCCAGAGGCAGGTCCGATATTTTGGCACCGGGGACCTTCCAGCAGCTTCTTAAAGGGGCCATCTCTGCAGCCCCCCTCCCCTGCCATCAAAGCAAGCCGCGCCACACAAACCCATAACAATAGAGTAATTAAAAACTGTATGGTATAAAGCAAGTGATGGCTGTAAGTAATTTGCTTGTTTACCTGTAATTTTATGTGGCACCTTGCTTAAAGAGCTCATGCAAGTAGCAAGGAGAAGGCTGCCTCTTTGACTGATTTTGGCTGCTGTGCTCTAAATGAGTTGGATCTTTCTGGAGCAGGGAAGAGAGAGACAACAGCAATGGGTCCTTGATGATGAAACTTCTGAAGCAAAGATGAGGCTGGTGGTGAGACATACTGCCAGTGGGCAAACAGTGACATAAGTACATGAAGGAAGAAGGCATAAACTGAGAGTCAGATATAGAGGGGAAAAAAAAAAAATTTTTTTTCAATGAATCAGAAGGAACTATTTAGAACTTGCTGGTAAACAGAAAGCTGCTTGAAACTTCTGGAAAGATAACAAGTAAAAAGGAAATCATCTGTCCTATGAGGTGGCAAAGAAAAAGGAAAGTTACTCCTTAAATAGTATTATTTTAATGTTTTCTTTTTAAGTACAACTATTATGAAGCTGTTTACTTCTAGCTGACATTTTATTGAAGCCTAGCTTGCAAAATTCAAATGTGTTTGGATGTTTGGTTTTTTTTTTTAAGTGCTTACTTTAACAAAAAGTTACTGGTAAATCTGCTTTAAGGTCCCAGGTAAGTCAGATCTTGTGATGATATACAGAAGTGGGAAGCACTGGAATGCCAAGGAAAATCTTTTTAGGGGATCCCAAAGTCATGGTCCTATGCAAAACAAAACAGATAGGTGCCTTCTGCCAGATGCCAGGCTAATAGAACAACATCATGGGCCTATTTTGTCAGCCCCAGCACACTGGAAAAACAGGCTTTGGTGGCTTTTGCTTCCTAGACAAAGGTGACATATATGTGGGATAGTGGCTATAGGTTGATGGGACTGTTTCCAGCTGGTCTGTCTCTTGGTGGAGTTGGAGCAGAGCAAGGATCTTCTAAATTCTGCTCAGGGACTTCCTGTTACCCCAGTAAAGTGATCATTCCCACCACCACACTTACAGTGGTGGCCACCCTTCCTCAGTACTAATCCCTCCCACACAGTGCACTAAAGTTCCTTGATGAGAAACCTTGAAATTGAGCACGGTTTCTCTTGACTAAGCACATCTGTGTATGAGAGTTCCTCTACTGAATCTGTAAGTTAGAGATAACCAGTGTTTTTAAAGGTTGATTTGCTCAGATGAAAGTATATTTTGAAAATAATTAGGTTTCTGAAGTCACTAGAAACCATTCAAAGAGGGACCTCTTTGTGATGAGCACGTGTCTTCTGATATAGCTTCACCAAATGCATTCAAGGTTTCTGAATAAAAATAATTTTTCATGGGTTTAGTCACAGCAGACAAAGTCATTTTTAGTCCCTGTTTGACAGAATTAAATTATTCTCTCATAGGACACTACAAAATCCTCTTCTAAGATCCCAGGAGGTTGCCAAGTCTCTCTATTCAATTGTAACACTGAGCTGAGAATCCACAGAAGTATGTTAATTATGTACAGGTGACCTTGGATTTTCTTCAGTTAGGGCCTTTGAAATGAAATCTAAATACTGATTAAAAGCTCTGATTAACCCAAGAAATCAAACAATTGCTTAAATACAATAATTTAATTTTTTTGCAAAATAAGAATGGCAAAAAGTTAGGCAAGTCTTTAAAGGTTTTGTTGATCATGAACTTGATAAAAACTTCCTTTATAGCTTTTTGGGGTGGTTAGTTTGAAATTTTACAGATGTGTGGTCAGGGAGGGAATTAGAATTTAAAAAACCTGGGGAAGATGAGTTTCATTTTTTCTAAATGAGAAGCGAATCTAAAAATAGCATTTTTATCTTTCATTATGTGGTGCCAAAGTATAGTATGGAAAATTGCTTAGTTTGATCAGATATATAATCTCTTCCAAAAAGTAGCTATTATATTACTCCAAAATGTAAATACGACAACATAAATTCATCAAATACAGGGACACAGTTTTAAAATATGTAGACTTGTCAGCATAGTTGAGTTGCTGGATGAACAATGTTTAAAATATAATATGCTTCTTTATTTAAAAAAGTTTTTTCCTTTGATTAATTAGGGTTTGTTCTGATTTTGCTGTTGTTCTTGTTGTCTCTTTAATCAGATGTCCAGCCTGATTGATTTGCTTTATGATGCTTAGTTGGCATAGACAAGCAATTACAAAGAACAATAATTATTTAGAAGTACATTTTGTATGAATGATGCTAGCTAATGTAATCTTTCTAGCTTTCCTATTACTCATTTCCTAGCTAATTATCCATATGTCACAGTATTTTGAAAAACATGTTCAAAACATTTTTGCTTCTTTCTGTCTATTCTGGTTTTCCCCAGAAAATTTGGACTATTTTTATATGTGGAAATGAGAATGTTAATAAAAAAAAAAATCTTTTCAAAGCTCATGAAAGAAAATTGTTTAACTATTTGTGGGGGCAGTATCTGTGGGATCAATCGACAATATTGGTTCTGTTGGCTCACAGTTTTAGCAGGTATCTGTTAGCATTGCTTCACTGAGGTCATAGAAAGAATGCTGCTTTGAAAATATCTTTAAGAAAGGGAGAAATGCCACAGAGCACTGAGGAATGAGGAAAAAAGTGTGAGAAGCAACAGTGTGAAGACCAAGGCCAGAGAAGAAGGAGGGAGAGGAGGTGCTCCAGGCACAGAAGCAGATCTCCCCTACAGCTGACAGAAGAGGCCACAGTGGAGCAGTTTCCTGCATCCTGTGGAAGAGACAGTAATGAAACAGGTATTGCCCTGCACACCATGGAAAGAAACACATCAGAGCAGATACCCACACTGCACATCCACTGTTTTTTTTTATTTCTTCCACCTGAGGAAGGGGTTAATGGAGATTATGGAAGAAAAGAAGTAGCTTTAAGATGTTTACTAGGCTGCACTGCAATCATCACTAATTCTGAAAACAACACTGACATTGCAGAATGGGATGCACACAACTGATTTGTGTTTTGATGTAAACACCTTCATTCGAAACACTACAATTCATGCTAAACTCTTCCAAACAATTGATTCTGTATGGTCATTCAAAGAGTGTTCTATCTAAATGAGTCAATGTATTTCCAAGTCAAGGAAGTTGGTTAGACAGGTTCAAATGCATAAATCTGTTTTGTCCTTCCCTTATGTTCATAACAAGATTTGAAGGAATGATGTAACTACTGCTGAGGTTGTGAGTGGCAAGTGTTTGCCTTTCTTGTGGCCAAAATCATTACAACCATACTTTAAATGTTTCTCCGTGTTTCACTTTCTGGCTTCAATACGAACACTGTACATGGCAAAGGTAAATAGGGGATATAGACTTTTGATCAGACCTTCTAAATTTTCATGTTAATGCTAAGATGGGGGGAAAATAAAAGGTGTTTGGAACATTAGTAAAGCCATTTTTCCCCCAAGTATTTTTTTTTTTTATTAATCAACAACACTTACATGAATTTTCAAGCTTTTAAAGTTCTACAAAACTATTTTGTTCCTTTTCATTATAATTTAGTCTCCATCTGAACAGTTTGGTTGTTTCTCTATCCCACTTTATTAAATAAGACAAAGAGGCTATAAAGATCTGCTGTCAATAACCAGTCCTGTTAGAAAGTATCTGCAACCTTCAAAGCCTAAGAAGGTTGTGGATCTTGCTCATGGGAGGCCAAGTTAATAAGCAGAAATGCAAGCTTGCCAGGCTGTCTTATCCAAAACCCTTAATAGTTTTTGCATGCTTCTTTTCTTCTACGCTCCTTTTTACCCAAATAAAAAAGCAGCTGTTCAGTTAGATTAGTCTTTCTTTCTTTCTCTCTTTTTTCAACCTGTCCTTATGCAGAACTTTTAGAATACAGTAAAGACAGAAGACTATAATTTCCTACGTAAAGTACTTAACATTTTTTTTATGTTATTTTTGTTCAACATATAGAATTTCACTATAAGAACACTCTCACATTTCAAAAACTATGTTCTCTTATGGACAAAATCCAACACTTCTATATGGAGTCAAATTTTTAAAATCCAAATCAAAATACAACAATTATCATTACTTAGTTACAATAAATATCAATAGCTATATTCCAATCTAATACAGAAAACCTTTATTATTAATACCTTTACAAGTGTTACACAGAAGGTGTGACTAACACTAACTACTCATCTCTGGTGTTACATGTCCCTGCCTGTGACTCTGGGGCTCCCTGGCTGACTGCACCAGTCTCCCCCAACCTGGGGTGGTAGGTGTTGCAGAGGTGACACCTTGCAGTCCCAGGCAGGAGGAGTAGGGTGCCTGTGGTGGGTGCAGCCCTCTTGCCCAGGGCCTCTCTTGGGATATGTTTTCCACACACATCTTCCTCTCACTAGCAGCTGCCTTTCTTTTCCTTTCTTCAGGTAGCAGCAGCCCAATTATTCCAAACAGATATTAGCACAATTCTAAAAACAGAGAATCGTTTGGGATGTGAAACTTCTCATTTTGTTCATGTTCCTTGTGGTAATTGTTCATTTAAATCCATTTGTAGATCCTACTTGGAAGATTTAATCTGCTAGTTACTTCAAAGGGAGTGTATTTCTACATATCTTATGATACTCCCACTGCAATCATTGACACTACTGTTGGACCAACTATGTTGTTCCTTAATTTTGTTCATTTTCACCACTTTTTAAAATATTGAAGTCACATTTCATTCAGCTTCAGATCGTTGTAAAGTGCGAATAAGCCTTTTCTTTTGTTTGTTGTTGGACTACATGACTTCCAGAGGTTTCTTCCAACCTAAATTATTTTTGCCACCAGGCTCAGAAAAGTTCTTTACATACTTCATCTCTATGGTTTTTTATGCTTGATGATTCTCTGAAACTTCTAAGTCTGCTCTTTATTTCTTCTCCTTCCTGTCAGATTTCTGAACTGGGAGGCTGACAAATGTGATCTTAATGGGAATGCCAGTTAAGCTGTCCAAAAAAAAGTCAATATTGTTCTTTTATCACATCCCATCTCAGGAAAAATCTTTGCTCTAACACTTTTCTTCTTCCCTTCCCTTTACACAATTTTTATGATTCCTTCTTCCCAGTAGAGAGTTGAAGAAGATGTCAAGTCATTTTCTTTTTAGAGGCCTGAAGTAGAATTCTGGTGCAATCTATCCTTTTTTCACTTTTGAAGTCTTTAGATGCTAAATGTGTAGCTTTGAGTTAAATAATGATTAAAAAGGACAAATACAGTTGTTTCTATGTCACACCAGTAGATTACTAAGCAGGATTTTAGGGGATAAGTATGTCTGTGCTGGGGAAGCCAGGGGAATTTCTAGGTCGAAGCTAATAATTGCATGCCCTGGTAATAAATAATCTATTGCTTAGCTACATGAAAAAGAAGCAGAGAAGATACTTATTTAGGAAGACTAAGGAAAATGTTTAATTTTCCCAGAAGGAAACTGTTTCAGATGCTGTAGAATTGAATGAGAAAGATTAATATGTAAGTAATATTTATCATGTAGTTTCTCAAGATACTAAAGACACAAGTAGTGACTTTCAGAATTCTAAATTCTACCTTATATTTTCTTGAAAGTATTTGTGAAGGTTACTGAAAACCATTTGTAATGACAACAAAAAAAATCTTAGGGCTTAATGTCTTCAACTTCTCAATTTTCTAATGCTTTTCCACTACAAATTTCCATATGCATATGGATTTTTAGCTGTGAAGTGTTTCCCCAAATTAATTCTTTTTATAAAATATATCTAATAAAAAGGACAGGTAAATTCCATCACACATAACTCATGAATTGCAAAGGTAGATGCTATGAAATTTATAACATGCAGCTTTATGTTAGAGTGGCATAGAATATGTCTCATAAAGTTCTTTGAAAATTATAATTTCTACATGCATATTGATCAAACTGTGAGGGAAACTCATTCAGATTGTGCCTAGTGTTAACAGTGCTCTACTTAGTAAATATAATAAATAAGAAAGCTTTCTTTGTGATTTTGTTGTGTTGGAAAGGAAGGGTTAAGGAAAATTTACTGCCTTCTGCACACAGAGAGGTAGTAATTTGCTGCTGTGATTGCCCCAGCAGGAGACAAATAAGAAAAAGAAAAGGATAAACTGGATGCTTTCCAGTTTCACTGTTCTCAAATTCTAGATGGATGGTTTAAATATGGTGAGATTTTAGATTTTTGATCTTGAGTTTTTCCAACCTTTCCCTCATTTGACCTTGCTAAATACAGAGTAGTAACCTCTTTGGCTATTCCTTTGCAGCAGTTTTCTGTATCCATTTATTCTAATGTCAAAATGTTTTTCATTTTACAAGCATACAGTGACAAATGGCTTAATTTACGCTCCCTGCCAGCATTTAAGAAGGTAACTTGCAAACAGTCAGCTCAGCAGATGGGAAGCAGGTAAGCATACCAGTTAATCTATGGAATACAAAATCAGAATAGACCATAACTGGAGGACTACTAAGACAAATGTGAAGTAGTGATTTTCCCATGCAAATATTACTCTGCTCTAATTTCATTTACTGTTAACTTAATTCTCCATGAAGTAGGCCTATAAAATCTACGTTACCTGAATAGTTAATTCATGGTAAGAATTAGTGTGTTTAAACATAGGTCATTTCAGTCAGCATAAAGTAAAGCTTAGTAAAAGCCAAACCCTTTTGTGTAGAGAAAATTTCAGCTTTAGGTGAATAAAAGTCACAATATTTTAGTATCTGCAAATACAGCCAATGTCTGTTTGATTTAGGACCATATTTCCTCTGTTCACAGTTTAGAAAGTAAAATAATAATAATAAAAAAATGTATTGAAATTCAGCCATTTTTACTCACGTTGAAGAGAGTGACATATTTCTCCTGAGCATAATGTACCTTACACCCTCACTCTTCTCTGGTAACAGAGGTGGAAAACCAGGAAAAAAAAAAAAAATCCTCCTACCTTTATTTTCTCTATTTAAAAAGCTTGTACTGAATAACTAAGGTCTGAAATTAATAATATGTTTAATAATAGAAAACAATGATTATATATTTCTGTATGAAATTTTCACACAAATTTCTTTTGAACTGTGTCTGTCATCATCCATTCAAACCCACAAAATACTAAGATGTAAAATTGAAGTTTATCTGAAGGCAATATGGAGGGGACGTATGACTCTTATCATTTGCAAATGCCTATCAGTGGCAATTGTAGTAAAAACAGTGCAGTTATAATAATATAAAAGTTACATGAGTTCATCAGGTCTTTTGTATACTATTCCCTGTAAATCAGCTCCTGTTTTTAAGCAATAGCTGATGTTTCTCATTAATATTATTAGTCTGCACACTGTTTCATTTCCTTTTTTTGCAAGACTTAAAACATTTCTAAACGCTTCATTATGAATCAGCAAAAGGCCAACTGCAAATGAAACTCTGAAACTAATGATGGAGACATGTCTGAACTATATTTTATCTTCACTCCTTCAAGACAGGTAAGCATATTGAAAAACATGGAAATTTTTTTGTTACACTTAATTTCTTGCAAATATGATATTTTAGCGGAATAAAGAACAACACATTGTAGCATAGCTGCACTTTCTCTTGGGAATTTGTTAACAATAAGGTTTTTGTTTTAGTTAGTTAGTGTAACAGACTATACAGTTTACTTCATGGTAACAGACTGTGCAGGATGATAAAGTGAGATTTAACTTCAAAACTATCAAAATAGGCCAGTGGTATTAATAAAAGCTTGAAGTAACAATGTAAGAAGTCTAATATGTTTGAATTCTACAGTTTTTACCTATCCAATGTTAGGCTTTTAAAATAGTTTATTTTACTCATAAATTTCTGACATTTGAGGTTTGTTTTTTTTAAGATATCTCCAGTTATGTAACAAAAAGCAAAGAAAATCTTAGTTTTAGAAAAGTTTGCCTAATATACATAAACAGGGATAAAATAAATAGGAATATGGAGACTAAAATGCATAAAATATTTATTTGATTTATTAGATTGCTAGGGATTTTAATTTTAATAAGAGAAATAATATACTGAAATCAATATGTTTCTTAGAATAAACATTTGTCAAATGAGTAAGGAAGAACTGTATATTTGAAAATTGTATTAACAGAAAAAAATATTTGAGCAATATGACATGGGAAGAGCATTGGACTCATGAGATTAGATTATATGACTTCCAGTGAAATTTGCCTACAGCATTTCATAGCTGTGAAATTACATATATGGAAAAAGAGTGCTTCCCATCTGCATTTCCTCCACCCACTCACACCCCTTTCCAAAAAAGGGGAGGAAATTTTATTATGTGTTTCATTTTTGAGACAAAGATTAAACTTTCTGATTATCAGAAGTATTATTTTCACTGTTGATGCAACTTACTATTAAGGTCTTTCTATGCAAGAAAAGGCAGGTACATTATAAATTGTATTAAAACAACAAAGATGATTTCGCTCTCCTGTATTTCTTGATTTAACCTGAGTTGTTAGACTGTTGTTTTTAATTAATGTCAGGTCTGTAGTGACTGAAATTTATTGTTAATTGAGGAGGTGTAAGAATGAATTTATTTGCCACAGGAGACTTCCCAGGTGGTAATTATGCACCCCCCCAAACAGTCATTATATTTTGTGCCAGTTGCCAGTCATGCTGGCAGTGTCATCAGAGGTCATGAATTGAAATTATGTGAGTAGAATCTGGGTTACAGTCGTGGTTATTTATACATAAAAACTCTCAGTCAGGATTTTTCTACTATAGAATTATTCTTAGGTCTGCATTTGAGGCACCATTTCCTCTGTGGGTGGTGCACATGGCTTCCCCTTGTAGTACCCGCCAGCTAGAAAGTCCAACATTTTAGAATTGTTGTAAGTCAAAGAGATAGAAAGGAATGTCAGGAATGTATATACATATTTTGAAGAAGAACAGCTGTTGGTAAATGACAGCTTTTCCTTCTTCAAATGTTTGATTAATAGAGACACATGGCCACTTTAAAGTCCTTTAAAGCCTCTAAAAAAGAGCTTGTAAATAATTTATGTGCCAGACCCATTGTTCATGTTTGATGCCAAAGCACAATCACAAAAAAACACATCTTGTATGTGGTTAATCTGTAAAAATATTGTGCTGAGCCTCTGTGCCAGAACATCAGCTGGTGCTTCCCACTGCAGAGTGGCTTCCACATTCTGGCAACCTTCTCTAGACTTGGGCTGGGACTAGAAGCTCTTGAAGCGAAGAATGGTAGAGATGGAAAACAAGGCTTGCAGTTCACAGCTTAGATGGTGAATGGTCCCAAGAACGGTTTCTCTGTCAGATCTTAGTTATATACAAGCAGATATCTTCAGGGATCTGGAAATGGCAGGCTTTACCTTTACTGCCCATTTCCATATTGGGCAGTTCAATCAAAAGTTCACTCATTTTGTGGAAAGATAGCACCAGACATGCTATTCTTTATTGCTTTTTACTCAAGTCAGGTAAAAGGAGCATAGCTGATCGTAATAGCTTCGTCCCTGAGGCCATAGTGACAAAATTTGTGATAATCACAAGAATAAACATCAACAACAAAAAAAAAACCAATTCTATAATCCTGTCAGGGAAACAAAAGCAATACCTAGATGTTGATTTTAAAAAATCAACCTCAGATAAAATAGGAAACCTAAAGGTCATCCCTGGGTTAGTTTAATAAAATAAAAGCACAGCTCAGAGCTCCTAGGTATCTAAAAAGGAAATGACAAGATCCTAAATTGGCTAGAGAAGACTAGGGGGTTTTTTCTACTCAGCTCTTAAAGACGACTCAGTCTTTTAAACTCATTTTACATTTTCTTTAATAAAATATGTAATTAAAGAAAGGGAAAAGAAAAATCAACCAAAAAACCCACAAATCCAACCAAACAAAACCCCCTGCAAATTAACTAGAGAAGTTAGACGAGAAAAAGGTTTACATGCACAAAGTAAAAAAAGTTTATATGACCTTTTCCTATCATTTTTTCTAGTGAAAGAAGAAGCAGCAGCCATAGAGAGTCTGACCGCTTCCCTCTGATGCCTCCAAGAGTTCCTGCCTTGCCTCTGATACCTGGCTCTCTGCCCCTCTCAGCAAATTCTCTGAAAGCTGCAGGATCCTGTGTTATCACTGTGGCCATCAGATTCCTTCTCCTGTCAAATCCTACAATGTCTCAAAACTTGTTTCCCTGAATATGCTCCATTATTCACTGTGGAAAACACAATTCACTTCCACCTTCCAGAGGAGACC
>VYZV01034324.1:140-14976 GCA_013401275.1 Pandion haliaetus
GCTTTGCCTTTCTTGGGACTATGGGCTCTACCATTATAAAACTGCAATGTGATTGGGATTCTTCTTGGCACTGAACGAGATCAGTGAAGATAAAATCTTTGAGAAACAGAAATCTCATTCCATCGTCACAAAATGCCTTACTAGCAAATCCTCTGGATTAATTCATCACCCAGAGTCTTTCCAGGTGGATGTTTATTCAAAAACTTTGATTTTCATTATAGATTTAACTTTGTCCTAAAGGAAATTCTGACAGAAATAAACTTTGTTAAACTTTACTAAGCACAAATACAGAGTGTAATTACAGTGAGCAAATAATGGAAGAGACCAAAAACTGGAGATCAGAATATTCAAAACATTCACAGACAATAAAAATTACATTTGATGTTGTAAACATATTGCCTGGTAACACTGGGATTAAGACCTCATCTAATAGTTTAGGAGCATGTTTAAATGGGAACTTCACATTATTTGAATCTCTCAGCCTCTATTGACAGGGTGCCTGTAGAACACCTCCTGTTTTCGTTTTAGAGTACTGCAAATGACAAAATAATGTTCCGAATCCAGTAAGGACTTAAAAGTTGTATCAGCAATATTAACAATCTAGTAAGCAATCTTGGGCTGCAGTACCATCCCTTAACAACAACAGTTAGACTGATGGTCTAATTCACAGAACTGTTTTGTTACAATAAAAAAAAAAGTATGACAATCAGAAAATGCAGTAAAAGGTGAAAACACTTAGTTTAGTGAGAGGCTGATCCGTAATTACTGCTCCAACTCCACTGAGATTTCCATACATTCTGTTGTTTCTATTAACCTCTCTCCTTCTGCCTGCCTCCAAATCATGCCCTTCAGCCTCTTACACCAGAAGGCAAACTGGAGATGAATTTGCATGTTCATGTGCTGATACTTTATCAGGAATTTAAGGTAGTTTTATTGATATAATAATATTTGGGTACTGAAGTTTTGTGACAACTTCTAAATAACAGCCAAGATTTTTTTCACAAGTGAAATAAGAGAAGCAAATATTATCATATTATTAAACTTTTATGTATGACAGTATATTTTGTAGCCTACCTCAGGCCATTTAGGTCTCCTGCAAAGTAAGGGCCATGAAAGCAGGAAACCCCAATGAGATGAAATATCACACCACCAACTCAAGAAAGTTGAATCTTGACTCAAGAAAGGTCCAACTGTCAGAAAAACTTTTAAGTACCACTCTTCATATATATTTTCTTTTCTTAAAGATCCCTCTAATGTTTCGGTCTGAAAATCTTGTGCATTTGCCATCAGTCTTCTGCACATGACTTTATTTTTCACTGAGTGAAAAATAAGTTTTGTACTTTTAATTCTTCCCATGAAGTAGGTTTTTTTAAGACAACTGTCACTATAGTGCATCAGCAATAAGTAAAGCTTCAAGTCAGGATAAAAAGGAAATATTGCCACACCATTTTTAACTGTCTAATATATTAAAAGAATTTATGTATTTCTGAGTTCCACTTTTTCTACTTGCATATGTTTGAGGACCAGGCAAGACATCCAGGTGTAATGTAAGGTATCTGTTAATTCGAAAGGAAATTTGCTCATCTTAGAATCTCTCCAAGATAGAAAGCATTTTTGAAAAAAATGTGATTTTCTTTTAGCTAAATTTTCACATCACTGTTTTTGCTTTTCTTTTCCCTCTGCCTAGCTATAGGGAATTTCAGGGGGCTTGATCAATTCTCTGTTGAAGGAGAAAAAAATGACATGAAGTCGGTGCATTTTCTTAGTTTAAACTCTTTTAGTTTTAGTGTGCACAAGCAGAAGTACTTATAAATAGCCTGCAGTCAATCTTGGTTTTAAATATACCAGCCTAGATATCAGCAGTACTTTTCTAGAAGGCACTGTGCCATAAGAGCTTGCTATAGTTAACACAGAGAGTCATACTCGCTTATTGCAAGGGCATCACAGAATTATCAGTTCATCTTTCTTCAAAGTTAAGCTACAGCTTTATCAGGTGATCATTAATACCTTTTTGCAGTGCTATAGATTCACCTGGATCAAGAATCATGGTCCAGATTGGGTGTACAAATCAGCCAGAATACGTAGTATGAACTTTAGACTTGCTTTATTTCACCCTTAGGACAGATGATACTCTCTTGTTAGTGTTCCACAAGATAACACGTTATTTGGGTTGAAGGGTTGTGTTTTGATTATATGAATGGTTGATGCTGTGATTGCACCTACAAAAGTCCCAGCAACTGGGTAAAATACGCCCTGGAGTAAGTGGGTCAGCTTGCCCTTATACCTGTGTCTTGTGGAAGAGGATATATATGTTCTGTCAACAGGACTTTGGCAGCCTACAATTCTGTCACAGGGAACCGCTTTTTTTTTTCCCTCATCAGACTTACTAGTTTCTGGAGCGAAGATTATGGCGATTTGGACTCAGTTTCTCGGGGAAGGAGGGAGGGGGGGCAGGATTAGATCAAGAGGATGGTATTCTTCAACAAAGACTGGCTATGTAAGAGTAATAGATGTAAATCACAGAACTAGATGATAGCAAAGCAGGAATGGATATCATTGGGGTAATTAGCAAGGACTTTCAGGCTCATGGGAATTGTTTGTGAATACATCCTGGAGAACAGAACATTGAACAATTAGTGCTTGAAGCTGAAGGCATTACAAAACACCAGATTAACTGATCCAGGCTATGCTCATGTAATTGTTTTGCACGTTAGCTTCTAAAGGTACAGACAATTCCGTGTTACAAAGGCTCCTGAGAATCTGCAAGTGTGAAAAGCTACTTAGTAGGCTAATGAGAGAGGTTAGATTTTCATTTCCCAAAGCTAGATATGGCAGTATACTTCTGAACAGGGACTTAACTTAGTTTTATTTATTTCAGAGAAGATCCTCTGAGGCAGTTTGAACCTTGTTGCTATCACTTGCACTTGATGTTTATTGAATAACTATTCTTTCATACAATCATCTACTGAATTATTACTGAAATATCTGTTCAAGGTTTTATTCTGTGGATCTAATTCAAGATTATAGGTTCCAGTAGAATTAGAACAGGGATATATTTTTTCACCCTGTGACCAACATTTCTGCCTCTGTTTCTAGTTCTTATGCTTTTCTGTATAGGAACCCTGTATCTATGATTAAGTGTTATTTATTAGGCCCTTTCCTTTGAGAGCTGTTTCAGAGAACAAATATGTGAACAGACTGGTAAAGGAATTTTCAACCTTTACTTTCAATTGGCCAGACTTGAAATCATTACAACGTTTCATTTGGTCTTTTTCTCGTTTCTTTAAAATTAATCTGTACTCAACAGTTTGTAAACTGAATACAAACTAGGGATGGATGTCCTCTCAGCTGTGAACCAGGGTCGTATTTGATGAGCCTCACAGGCACCTTCATATGTGTAGCACGGAAGTTTTATAGAATGCCTGCTATGGAAATAGATTAGCTACATTGCTGATAGGCCCCCTTAACATACAGAGACAAAGGGAGAGGATAGATTGCTAACATACCTTTAGAGAGAGAGTTATTTTCCTTCATTAACTTACTATGTTTTTCTTATACACTTTATACTGCTTTAAATATATTACTTTTGAGAGATTTGGACTAGGATTATTTTTACATGCATCCCAGGATGCATGGGATATGTATGCATCCCAAAGGGGAAAATATGATTATTTGATTTTTGAGATAGTTGTGGAAAACTACTGCTACTGTTACTCTGAACATGTATGAAAGTCATCTTATTTGAGACCTTTCCTTAAAATACTATCCAGCTGCAGAACTGGCAAGGATTCCTTGTGGCTTGCAGATACTGACAGAAAACCAGAAGTTAAGTATCTGGCTTACTGTAGATATAGGTGAATAGTAAGAAACTGAGGCGAACTTAACTTTCACTCACAACTGGAGTGCTGTGTCTTTTTGACCCCCAGTGCAAGATATTGACATACTGGAGCCAGTCTGGCTGAGAACCATGAAGATGATTAGGGAGCTGGAGGACGATGTACCAGGAGACTGAGACCTACGTGTGTTCAGTCTTAGAAAGAGAAGGCCAAGGCGGGGGGATCTAATTGCTGATTTCGATTACCTGATGGGAGGTTATAGAGAAGGCAGAGGCAGAGTCTTCTAGAGGTGCACAGCAAAAGGGCTAAGGCCAACAGACACAAGATGCAGCAAGGACAGTTCCAACTAGATATAATGGAAAAGATTTTTCATGGTGAGGGCAGTATGACACTGGTACAGGTTGCCCAGAGATTGTGCAATCTCCATCCAGGGAGATAATCAAAGGAGGCCCTGAACAATTTGATCTAACTTTGAAGTTGACCTTGCTGTGAGTGGGGCTGGATGGGATAACTTCCAGAGATCCCTTCCAATCTGCATTCTTTTATTGATTTCAACTGTCAGTTTCTTAGTACATACATAGGGGATGTAAAGTTAAAGCTTTGGAGGCTACCCAAGTGAGAAGGACAAAGTATACTGAGAGAAAAAAGAATGACAAAACCAAAGAAAGAAATCTGTTTACCCTTTGGAAAATATCATACATAGTAATTCTGTCTTGAGTTGTCGAAAATCTGAGTTTGCAGATAATAAAGTTTCTTTAAAAGCTTCATACAAAGCAAGACAGCTGAAAGTATATTGGGTTTGCCTTGATACGAGACACCATTATAAAAATTTGAATATCCTTTAAATATTGTAGCATGCGGGAAAAAAGTCAGAACAAGCTAACAAAAAAAATTAAAAATGTGTTCCTCAAAACAAGTTAACATTTACAAATGCCTTAGCTTAGTGATTCCTATAGAGACATGGATGATCACAAGATGTTGGCACTAATTTTGTTTCCAGCTGTTTCTGTGACTGCCTAAGCTGTTCAGAGACGAGATCTTGGAGATATGTAAAAATATTTAGAAACAAGGAGGGTATTATACAGCTGCACACACTGCTAGGGCTGTGTTTGAGAAGGAAGAAAGAGCTCCCCACAGAGAGAGGAGATCTAAGACACCATGAGGAGAGGGGAGTGCAGAGGATAAGCACCAGGTATCAGAGAACAGCACATAGGCTGGAGGAAAAAGTACTTCTAGACATTGGAATTTTTATGGAGTTGGGTCCTGGTTTCCTCACACACCAGTGTATAGGTACAAGAACACTGAAATAATGTAGTTACAGTGGTTTTTACATTATTATTTTTAAGTTAGCTATTTGCAAACAGCTGTAAAGGTTTAAAGATTTATAACCTTCTGTCATGTAGCTAGTTGTAACGCACTAACACATGATGTTGAATCTTCTTTGCCCACCTTATTTCTGCTCTCTCAGGTTCTAGATCTGGAAGTTAATAAGTGATGCAATTAACAGAGATACGATCACTTACTATGTCCAACTTCTTTAACACTCTGTACTACTGACATGGTAAGTGCATAACCTGAACAGTTATGTTTTAGAGATCCTGCCAGTAAAATAGTTGCTGCTTTTTTTAGCTCATTCCATGGCAGATATTCTATTGCAGGGTGCTGGATATTGCAGTAGAGAGCTCCAAAAATTTTCCAGGAAAAAAGGTAGTTTCATCTGTCATTTATTCACCTTCTGGAGGCTTATGTAAATACTGGGAAGGAAGTTACAGATATGCATTTGGAAGGAGTTTTGTCAGAATTTTTATTGAAGTTCTGTAACATATGAAACTGTAAGGTTACACAGCTTCACATGATAAATGCCATTTAAATACAATGAGGAAAATGTTATGTTGCTTATGTTATTTTATATCTTGTGAATATATATTCTAAATATAGATTTGGAAAGGAGGGCTTCCTATTAGAGTTGTGTTAAAGGTAGTAAACAAAAAAGCCAGCCAGGCCAATGGAATGATTTAGTAATACTAAGAGAGTTGGAAAATAAAATAATATATATTAATGCCTTCTGTTGGAAATTGGGATGAAATATTGAAGTTTACTTTTTTTATACTGAGTAATAAAAATCAAGATATAATAGGTGGTCTTGCAGGTTTGCTGGTTTTGTTCCTCAGTGCACAGAAGGAAGGTGAAATAGTTTTTTCTTATAGTGCAAATGCACCATAAGAGGAAAAAAATTCATACACAAAAAATATCAAATTTTCTTCTCTAGTGTAAAAGTCTTTGAAGCGTCCTTCAAGTACTTGTCCAATTTCACTGCTCCCTGGTTGCTGCCTGTGGCTCTTTCAATATATTCATACTTATATGCAGATTGTGTTTCACTCCTAATCTATGACAGCTGGGGGACAGAGGTGATAGGAGTAATGGTGTAAATTGCACATCACATACTGTAGCTCTTTCATCTTGCACCTTCTTTCATCTTTCCTCTCTTTCAAGCCTCTTGTCACATAGGTTACATCATCCTGCACTAATAGGCTACACTTACCCAAGCTATAGAAATGTATAAATTATGTTAACTTATACCTACCTGTCAAATTACTGTTCTAGGAGAAGGTTCCTTAAAAAGAGAACGTGCTGTGCCCCTCCTTTCTCTCTATTTGCTAGAAAAGCTTGTTTCTTATATCCTGTGAGAAAAGGCTACTGACAGAATGTACAGAACAATCCTATTACCTGCTTCTTGGGTCCCTCATCATTTTCTGGGGTGTTGAGATTTTTATATACATTATTCAGATCTGAGGAGTTTACCTACTTTTGAAACCCACTTTTTTAAGCCACACATATGTACTGACTCAGGGTCTGTCTCCCATTTGCTGTGCTTCTGATCTTGGTCTGTTTTGTAACAACTGTAGTAGCAAGAGGTAGAAGAAAGTTGCAAGTGCGTTTTGAATAAATGGTCAAAACAATATGCCTTCTGAACTATGGCTTTAGCTCCAGTAATCTGCAAAACTGTACTTAACTTTCTTTGAGCTTCTTGTAGAAATCCATGCTTGGGCTATATTCATAAACAAAGGAGCAAGGCCAGCAGCTCTTAGTGGCATAATCCATACACATCAGTGACTTGAATGTCAGGTCAAACATGACTTTTCTTCTAGGTCAGACTGGGTTACTGTGTAGTAACACCTCGTAGCACAGTAGTGCCAACTCAGGCTAAAACTTGGTCCAGTCTGGAGCTGCTGCTGCACAAGATTATGCATTATGATAACTTTCTATTACATGAGCTCACATCAGTTCCAAGAATTAGCCAGAAAACAGCAGCACCCAAATGTTCTAAGCTTCCTAGATGTAAATGTGTAGCACCTCATAGCATTATGTTCAAAGTGTATATGCTGGGCAGTATAGCAGATCAAACAGTAGAATTTGTTTTGATTACCCTGGTTATACTTCATTCCACTGTAGTTAGATTTTTTGATGCATTTCAAAAATATAGTTTTGAAAGTCTTAACTATTTAAATTTAAAATATTATTAAATATCTAAGTATCATTATTTCTAAAGATTTCATACTATTGATTTGCTGATGCAGTTGCATTTCCATTTATGTAAAATAGTAGCAATGACAGGAAACAACAACAATGCAAACAGAAGGGATCATCTTCTGGCACCCTTGGGGCCAATATTTCTTTGTTGCCTGGTACAATAACAAGCAGCACAAGTAAATTATTTCAAAATCTTCTGTAATGTCACTGTTACTGTGGTCAGCTGTTATGAGTAATGTACACAGTGTCATTGAGGTCCAGGTGAAAGCAAACATTGTAAATGAATGCACATTATATTCCCAAAATTTTTTTCATCAGTATAAGAGCAGGAAAGGGTTCTGATCTCAAGACTAAGCCTTGGCAGTACCTTACTCTAGAAGTCGTCCTTCTGTTCAATGGACAGTGTGTAGACTGTTTCACTGGAATCTAGTCATCAGAGAAGTTGCCATACACAGCCATGGCTTCAAGCTAGAAACTGTTGTTAATTGTAGTAATAATACATTTGCGCACACAGACACACACACACAAAACACAATTAAAGCTTTTATAGTTCTTAAAAGCTTAATCAGTACTTACTGAGACTAGCATTTATATATTTTTTAGAAGCTGGGCTGAATACTTATTTGAACTATAAAATTCTAGGTTACTGCATAGGAGAAATAGGTTCCCTCTGTGAAGTTTCCTCCTCTCCTCTAGCTATGCTAGAGAACATCAAAACATATTCCAGTGAGAAGAGACAGAGTGCATCTCCAGTGGCAGCTTCTCTGATTTCAGTGCAGGTTCTTGTGCTCTGGGAAATAAACGTAAGACAAGTTAGTTCCTTAAACACCTGTGTGAGATTGTAGCAAAAGCATCATCCATCTGTAAGAGATTAATGAGAGGTCTTCATTTGCCAGCCCTCCTACAAGCACCTTATGCTTGCTGACATCTGATATTTCCTGTGGTGGATGGAGTTAACACATTTCCAAGATAGTACCACACTGCAACCTTTATCACCTCAGCAGCAGCTCCGCTTGTGTTGGCTCTGCACAAGGAACAGGTCTGAGTCCACCCATTCTAGATCAGTGCCAGCCCGGTCCCCACAGAGTGCAAATGAAGCTGCTGAGCTGCCAGCTTGCCCTGATTTTTTATTTTTTCTTTGCTGTGCAAAAAATCAGAATGCCTGAAGGATTCCTGTTGTTCAGCCAGCCTGTTAGGTGCATTATTTTCCATGTTGTGACTTTACAGGTCTGCAAAGCACATTGGACATATATGATGTCATGTAAGAATTATTTTATTTACTATAAACTTAAAACTTGATAATATTTCCTAGAGAAGAAATGTCCTACTAAGGAAAAAAAGAAAACCTTTCATCTTGTAAATCTTATCAAAATCTTATTTATAGTGAACAGAGAAAAAAATACTTCTCCAATGCAGGCAAGGCTCTTCCCTTTGCTTTATATTATTTAATACTGAAGTTAAAAAAAACCCAAACCTCATCAGAATAACCTATTAGCAAAATCATTGCTGTAATACAGGTTAGAGGTGGTACTTAGTACGGATGATATATGGCACAGTGCATGGTGTAAGAAGTAAGTTCCTTTTAAGATATCCACAGGAGATCTGAGTGGTAGGATGAATGTAGAGCACCCTTACCAATTAAAGTTTTATGAAAGAAAATCTATTTGTTGTTCAAATTACATATTTTAAGTACTTTGATATTTGTAGTCTGTGCTAAGGCAGAGAAACACACCATGAATTCATGAGTGGCTTTATTAAAGTATTTTCAGGTAAAATATATTGATTTTCATCTGGGCTGATATTCTAACATCTGTTCAGGATTTAATGATTTCATTTCATAGTTGCTTGCAAACATTTTTTGCCTTAGATGTAGATAATGTATAATACCATTAACTAGTATAACAACATGCTGAATAGGGTATGTGTCTGTTAATTGCTTTAATTTGGGTCAGTACATCAGAATGCACAATTTGTCTGTGATTAAAATTTTGTACCCCTTATAACACACACAAACACCCATCACCACGCATGTCATGCCATTTGTTTTGAAGTGCCTTTTTGCTAAACCATCTTGATGGATGGTGTATTGGGTTTGCGTGGCGAGGTTTTGGTAGTGGGGGAGCTACAGGGGTGGCTTCTGTGAGAAGCTGCTAGAAGGTTCCCCCACATCCAACAGAGCCAATGCCAACAGGCTCCAAGATGGACCCACCGCTGGCCAAGGCCAAGCCCATCAGCGACAGTGGTAGCGCCTCTGGGATAACAGATTTAAGAAGGAGGAAAAGTTGCTGTGCAACAGAAACTGCAGCTGGGAGAGGAGTGGGAACACGCAAGAGAAACAGCCCTGCAGACACCAAGGCCAGTGAAGAAGGAGAGGGAGGAGGTGCTCCAGGCACTGAGGCAGAGATTCCCCTGCAGCCCATGGTGAAGACCATGGTGAGGCAGGCTGTCCCCCTGCAGCCCAGGGAGGTCCACAGTGGAGCAGATATCCACCTGCAGCCTGTGGAGGACCCCACGCCGGAGCAGGTGGGTGCCCAAAGGAGGCTGTGACCCTGTGGGAAGCCCACGCTGGAGCAGGCTCCTGGCAGGACCTGCAGATCTGTGGGGAGAGGAGCCCACGGAGCAGGTTTTCTGGCAGGACTTGTGACCCTGTGGGGCACCCACACTGGAGCAGTTCATGAAGAACTGCAGCCCATGGGAAGGACCCACGTTGGAGTTCATGGAGAACTGTCTCCCAGTCTCCCCTCTGGAGGGACCCCACACTGGAGCAGAGGAAGAGTGTGAGGAGTCCTCCCCCTGAGGAGGAAGGAGCAGCAGAGGCAATGTGTGATGAACTGACTGCAACGCCCATTCCCCCTGTGCCCGTCAGGGGTAGAAGGTAGAGAAAATGGGGAGTAAACTTAAGCCCGGGAAGAAGGGAGGGGTGGAAGGAAGGTGTTTTGTAAGATTTGGGTTTATCTCTTATTATCATACTATCCACGTCAAGCCTGTTTTGCCCATGACGGTAATTGGTTGAGTGATCTCTCCCTGTCCTTATCTCAACCCCTGAGCCCTTAGTTATATTTTCTTTCCCCTGCCCAGCTGAGGGGGGAAGCGATAGAGCAGCTTTGGTGGGCATGTGGCATCCAGCCAGGATCAGTCCACCGCAGAGGGACAGATCATTACCTTGCATCCTGTTCTAAATATATCTGCATATATTTAGAAAGTTAGCATTCTATCAAAAGGACCTGAATTCACATTACTTGTTTCCTACATAGGGAAGGTCTACATTTAAAACACCAAACATTCTCATGTATTTAAGTGGTTGCATTACTAGCAGTTCTGGTAGAACAGAACCTCAGATGTGTTTTCTCCTGAGCAGTGCTCATTGCATACCCATGTACTTTTGGACTCACTGCTAAAGGAAATTTACAATATAGAAACTTTCTTCTTTTGTTTCATGCTTGGTATTATCATGGGATACAAACAAGTGGCCTGAAGCTAGTTTTAAGGAAGCGTAAGCATATGCTGTTGATCATTTTCAAATATATCTTCTTTTCTTTGGAATTATATTGATTCACTTTGTACTTCATATTTTCAGCAGATAAACAACTTGATTGTGCCAATCCCTTAACTCCATCAATACCAATGCTTTTATGAGAAGACAGGCTAAATTCTTGTTTCATTTGTTCTTCTAAGGGATTTCCTCCTTTCTTCCCCTGAGTTTCATGTTAAGACAGAGGACAGCATCAGGGAATTAGGAGAGGTATTCTCTTTAGTAGAAATTCCATGTGAAATTTCTTCCTTGGTTCTAATGGTCCTCCAGCTGAATGTAAAAGAAGCCATTCTAAGCAAACTAAGCCTGGTGAAAGCAGCAAAGAACTAACCCAATTTCTGTTGTAACACATTGACATCTCTGGGAAATATGTAAATGGGATGTTAGCATCCCACAGGTTAGTTTGCAATACATATCAGTTGGCAAAAGATTTTAGATATTTTACTAAAATGTTTGTACATTCTGGAGGTAATTGCTTTATAGCATGATCCACAGTACAGTCATCTGGCTTAAAAATCCAGCCTAATAGAGGAAAAAAACAGAATGGGGGATACAGAAGTTTATGCTGTGTTTGAAGCAGTTTCTGCCTACCCACCTCCTCTCACCTCAGAGCATGCTCTACATCATTAGGGCAGAGTTCTGCTTCCTTTCTCCAGCCCCACAAATGTGCTGTTACTTTCTGTTAGAGCAGTATGGCTTTGATGGAAGGGGTAAATAAAGGCCTAGATGAGTCGTGAAAATACTTTGCTCTCCAGAAAGGTGAGAAAAGTGAGTTTTTACTGTTACTCCTTCAGATAAGCAAGAGACCTGACTTTGACTCCCTTATTCCAGATTAGTACTCTCCTGGACACAACAGGGCAGAAACAGCAGTCACAGATCTTTTAAAGCAAAACCAAACCTTTAAATTCTTTCAAGTTTGGCCTTGTAAACTTCAAGTGGAAGCAGATGCTGCCTTTCAGTAGCACATAAACTATTGACTTTCATGAAAGGTAAGTTTTTCAGGAGCTTATCCTGAATGTTTCTGTTCATGATGGCTTTAGGCAGCTCTTCGATCATCATACTAATTGTTAAGGATCTCATCATGAGGCCTGTGACTCCCCGTGTCTTTCTGTGCCTCTCACTAAATTTTCCAGACCCAATTCAGAGCTATGTATTTACAAGCTTAGTGCTACAACTGCTAAATCCACCCCCTCTTTTTTTTGTTTGTTTGTTTAAAGTTGAGCTTTTTGTACAAATAAAGAGGCTTCAATTTAACTTGAGTCTTCAGAAGAAAATTCTAGAAGCCCCAGCTGAGGGGGATGATGAGCAGATGCTGCAGGTGGGCAAGGGAGAGGCCGGTTCCTGGGGGGGGGGGGGGTGTGTGGAGGGCTCTGGGGATGTCAGTAGCACCTGTGGACAGTTGAGGTGAAGCAGCTGGGTAGGAGGCTGTGTCCAAGGGCACCGAAGTGGTGAGCCTGGAGAAGTTACAGCCTGTTTTGGGAGGCGTGGAAGAGTTTTAAAGGAAGGTGTCTGTGGCCTGCTGCCTAACTCACTCTGGACTTCAGAGGGGTTTATCTGCTCCTGGGCTGCATTGGCTGTACCATGCACAGCGCTGAGCAGGAGTGCAACTGCTTTATCTGTGAGTGATTTTTGAAGTGCATAAAAGGGCTGGGGCGTTACTAAAGAGACACAGCTGAGACTAGGATAAATAGAGAGCTATAATGGAAGGACCACTTGATATGTTTTTAGGGCACAGGATATACCTTCCTTGGTATATCAGCTGGAGTGTGAATACAGTAGGGGCTTGTGAACTAAGATGGCTGCTGAGGTGGTGTGAGGAGAGTGACTAAGGCAGATGTAGGTTAGTTTTGTGTTTAAAAGCAAATAGCTCAGAAGGTAGGTCTAGAATTTTAGTGCCTTGTCTTACCTTTGTATTGCTGAGGAGAACTACTGCTCTGGTCTATTGGATGGATGTTAGATTGAGTTTAAAGCTGAATTTCAGATGATCCTTTGGAAGGCTGACCGACTTCCTGTGTTTTCTCTAGGATAAAGTATAGGCTCTTTGGTTTAGCTGAAGGACTGAATCATTTGTGTGCTGTGATTTTACTTCTTAAAAGCAGGGGTGGAAAACTCCCCAATGAGGTGAAGAAAATTTGAAGTTAATAGGGACTGAAGTGGTGTAAGATGGCTTTGCAGGTTGTGGTCTGTGTGGGGGTGAACACGCTTCATTTGGGAGTGTGACTGAAACAGTCAAAAGGCTTTTATGCATGGTTAAACTTCCAGATTTCGTGGCATGGATAAAGTATAAGCTACTAAGTCGTTCATAAAAACATCATTGGAAATAAGGCTCCAGTGATGAGGACACAGCTAACTCTTGTACTTAAATGGTGTAGCATTAGAGGGGGAAAAAAAAAATGCTGTCTTAAGCTAGCTCCTTGATAGGATAAGAATCATATATGGGATAAAGGATTATTTAACTAATGCTCAAACTGAAAATTATGTTACTCAATAGGCAGTCATTGTGCTAGATCATTGGCACCTGTATTGAAAGTCATGTAAGTAAAGGAATTGATTTCTTGCAGTTATCTCTTTACTTTTTTTTTTCCCCCCCTTGGGCTGTGAGGGAAGGTAAAGGAAGAAACTGGCTCGCCAGCTGCTGAAAGCACCTTCCCTGATCCTGCAGGCAGCCTGCTTCCCTGGAAGCACTAGTTCCCGAGGCAACTGGGGACTCTGCAAGGTGAAATTGCTGTCTTTTAAGTAGTAAACTAAATAGATCAGGAGCAATTACCATTTCCATCTGCCTCAGTCTCACTGATGTGTAGATGTCAAAGATGATTTTTGGTGATCATCGGGAAGTATGTACTCAGGTGTGCTAGGGCAGGTACAAGGACTACTTCTGTGCATAACAGTGATAGGTGCTTGGTTTAATGACGTACAGAATGTGAGACTGTACCAGGACAGGAGAAGAAAGCATGAGAAAATGTCTCTGGAGCGTTGACTTGTATGTTAACCAGAACTCATACTGGGTTCGTATGGGTAAAGTATAGCTGAAGATGCTATGATATGTCTTAAACTCCCCTGGAGAGAAGAGCACAGCTGTTGGTCAGAACTCAACTTAATGGTATTTTCTAACTCTTCCTCCCGCCCCTCCCCATCCCTAGCATATTTGGGGTGACATCCAATGTACTTGCCCTGCCTAACCTTTGGTGTACTCAACAGAGGGGAGGAAAAAGAGGCTTTATTAGAGGTCATGAGCATAGTTCAAGTGCTCTCAACAGTCTTCTGGATAAGCCTGTTTCTCCCCATTGATTAGGGGTGCAGTTTTCTTCATATCAGCTATCTTCACATGCTAAAGTTAATTCCTACTGTAGTAACAAAAAGGTTAATGCAATCCATGTATAAAAGCTATAAAATGCTAAGCAGGCATGAAAAGACTGTGCAGCCTCTGCATTTGGCACTGATATAATTGCTATTGGAGTATCATCTAGTGTTTGCAGTTCCAGAAGAAGGCCAAAAGCTGCAGGGTTTAGAGTTCTTTTTTTTTTCTGACTTAAAATACAGAGAACACCTCCCAAGGTCAAGAAGCCCACTCTATTAGTGTATCAAAGCAAAGGCTGAAGAACAATGTGATTGGTCTATAAATACATGCAACCAATTCAGTAATTTGATAGAGAATTAATCAATCAGTTCAGCAGACAAAATACAACTGTTATGGGTTTGTGTGTCGTGGTTGTCCTTGGTGGCAGGGAAGGGGGGCTGCAGAGGTGGCCCCTTTAAGAAGCTGCTAGAAGGTCCCCGGTGCCAAAATGTCGGACCCGCCTCTGGGAGGGGAGTGACGGTGGTAGCGCCTCTGGGAGAACAGATTTAAGAGGAGGGACCGGTAGCGTGGGGGTTGGGAAACCTGAGAGGAACACCTCTGCCGATACTGGAGTCAGTGAAGAAGGAGGGGGAGGAGGGG
>VYZV01034325.1:16475-37454 GCA_013401275.1 Pandion haliaetus
TGTCTCCCATGGGAGGGACCCCACAGTGGAGCAGGGGACGAGTGAGGAATCCTCCGCCTGAGGATGAAGGAGCGGCAGAGGCAATGTGTGACGAGCTGACCCCAAACCCCCATCCCCTGTTCTCCTGTACAGCCGGGGGGAGGAGGTAGAGAGAACCATGAGTGGAGTTGAGCCAGGAAGGTGGGAGGGGTGGGGGAAGGTGTTCTGATGTTTGGTTTTCCTTCCTAATATCCTTGTTTTGATTTGATTTGTAGTAAATTAAATGGATTTTGTTTCTTCCCCAAGTTGAGCCTGTCTTTTGCCCGTGACCATAAGTGGGGAGTGATCCCTCCCAGTCCTTGTCTCGACCCACGAGCCTGCCTTTATATTTTCTCCTCATCCCACCATGGCCAGGGGCGGGGGTGGGGAGTGAGCGAGCAGCTGCGTGGTGCTTTGTTACCGGCTGGGCTGAAACCACGACACTACCACAAACATATTGACTGGACAGTACAGGTAATGCAATGCCATGTGTTCAAGCACACAGCCATTCTTCTTCCCTAAACACAGCTGCGAACATCAGATAATCAGCTGGAATTTCCCATTGTCACTTTTGGAACACCTCTATTACAGGCCGTGACATCCTGAATCCTAGGAGGCTTTTTTGCTGGTTGTATTTTTCCCTTTTCCCTAAAATAAAGCAGCTCAGGTTGACAGTGACCATGTGAATGAGCAAGAGGCAAAGGTAAAAGGCCGCAATGTTCTTCCATCTTCCGGGAGTGTACTAGACTCCACCTCAGTATGTAAAAAAAAAAAAAAACCCAAAAAAACCAAAAACCACAAGTCTTCTGATTATTATACTATATATGATTGAAGAGTGAAAAGGAACAACACTGACCTAAATCCGATTTTACCGCAGACTTAAATGGAAGGTTACACTAACACTGAGAGCTTTTGAAATTGTCATCCAAAGTTGTCTCATTTCTTATATGAGCATTGTTTTCCATTCTGGCCTAATTGTTTGGAAAATAGGCACAAATATTTTTAAGTATGGAATTGCAAATGCTTATGAGATTGATAAGTAGTATCAGGCATTATGGGAAAGGACTGTAAGGTTGAGGTTACAGCAGAGTGAAGGTATGCACAGATAGCTGTAGACCAAACTATATCAGGCCACCATAAATATTTTTAGGGTTTAGTTCTCTCTCTGCCTCTGCTTTCAAGCAAAAAATATGTCATGATGTTAACAGCAGTGTCTGATAAGGAGCTGAACATTAGGAAGTGAAAGATTAGAAGAGAGTGTGCTGAAGCAATGTTATGTTAAATCACATTCATTTTTATTTAGAGGGATCGCTCAGCCCAGTGTTTTTCTCTGGACATTTTTGTTTGTTGCAATGAAAGATTTAGGGTTCTTCTTTTAGACTTAAAATGAACTAAAATAACAATGCTAAGGCTTTAAAAAGTGTGCCTGCATCTTTCCTTGTACTCCTTTCCTCATTTTAAATGACAGGCATGATATTAGTTGTTTATGCAGTATGTCCAGAATATTAATGTTTCCAGGTGAGCTTAGAGAGCTGTTTCATTTGATGAGCCACTGGAATCTGTCATTGCACTGAGGGAAGGAAAAAAAAAAATAGAAAAAAAAAAAGGGAGAAAAAAGGAAAAAAAAGAAGAAAGAAAAAAGTAAAAATAAAAAAAGAAAAAAAAAAGAAAGAATCTAACAGTTCTAAAAGCTGCAAGTACTGAGGTTTAAGATAGGTCTACGACACCAGTCTTCCCTTAGCAATAATGATAGATAACAATTTCAGATATGGCATTTCTGAGACTAAGGAATTTTTTGTTTGCTATATTAAAGCAATTGACTCCTGTGTCCACTTCAACAGCAATAATTTAACTTCAGATTCAGGAATTCAATACTCTTCAGTGTTCTTTTGCAACCTTCTAATTTCAGAAACTGTGATAAAGATGAATTGCAAAACTTAACATAAGTTGTTCCAGTTGAAAATACATGCTTCTGTTGTGAATATTTTTTGCACACAAGTATACATGTACAAATATAGGTGGGAAAAGGAAAATGCAGGAACCTTGGGTAGGGGTTAGCAACATGGGTGAAAATTTTAATCTTGGTGTGTGGGGGGCTGTGCTGTTTTAACTTCATGACCAAGTTGCAGAAGAAACACTATGGCTTCCAATGAGACTTGACACAAAAATAAGGATTCTGGACTCCTTACAGGAATCTGTTATAAGCCCAAAAAGCCTTTGAGGAAGGGAATGTCCAATGGGTGTTTATTGTCTTGTCTAGCTCTATATATTTCTTATGCTAACTGCAGTAGAGATCAGTTTCCAAAGACTTTTTGCAAACATTTGTGCTGTGTGTTTATGTGTGGTTTGCTCAAAATAATCACATTCTGAAGAAATGAATTGGAAATCTCATGGTCTCACAGGTTTCTGGGGAAAGGAATTAACTCAGAGTGGAGGATTTCTTGGTTCCTGTGGTCTCTGAGCCAAAATGACATATTTTCTTTGTGAGTAATAGACATCTACTATTTATATGGCAAAGCTAATGTAGACAGAAAATGTTACTGGGAAGCATAGAAGAATGTGGATTCAATTAACATAAGAGGGTGGTGAATGACCAATTTGAGAGCTTCACTAGCACTGTGTATTAATGTGCATGGTAATTTATATTTTTACTTCTTTCGAATTAAACTAGAATATGTCATATGGTCTTTTTGGTGATGCCTTTAATATTCAGGCTAGTTACTTTACTTCCTAATATGTTTTTTGTAACCTTTTACAATGTTTCCTGTTATTGATTCATGACATATGCAAATTAATGTCATTAATAATATGCAGTACACCTTAAACCACTTGCAAGAGAACCTCTGAAGCAGCATATAAAGTATATCTGTGTGGAAGACCAAATGTAAATCTACGGAAATAAATAGCAAAAATCCAGTAAGTTGCAGGGAGAAGGATGGTGTTTTATGTTTAGAGAAAGGGCTTCTGACATGACTTCTATGATTTTGGTTATTAGCAATGCATAAAATGAATAGTAGTTGAAAAAGGTTTTGAGGGGATGAACAGTGTGGGCATTACAAGGCCAAAACAGAGCTCACTTCTTGTTGAGAAACAAGAAATGTTTTTTTTTTGTTGTTAAAAAATACACCAATTTGATATATTAGCAAGAATAACAGAGTAATTGGACATTTATGTAGTTAGCAAGGCTATTTGAAGTCGTAGTGATTTCCAGTTTCAGTTAGTACCAGTTAGGACTAACAAAATCAGTATAGGAGGAAAGATAAAACATCGTGCTTTAGGACTTAATGTAATCCTAAACTACTTAGCATTTTAGGAGGAGAATCATGCTGAGATGATAAGAGAGAGGAGGGAAAATAATCTTGTTTCTAACTAGTTTGAGGTTCTTGCATCTCCTTCCACAGCATCTGGGGCAGCTGTAGGCAGAAAACTACAGTGTATGAACAATCAGTCTGATCAGATACTGTATTTCCTCTATTCCTGTCAACTATTTTTGTATTTTCCTTGCAGAAATGCCAAAGAGACCTGAATAAAACTACTCTGCATATCATTTATTTTGAAGCTTGTCAGTATTTCAAATTATTTTATGTCCTGCTTTTGCAATAAGCTTCTATGCCATTGTAGTTGAGTTGTCAAATTGAATCCACTGGGGAACTTCGTGCTCTGGCAATGAAAGAGAGTTAGTACATGGCTAGAACCTAAGCCTTGCTAATACAGAAATATTGGATTTGGCATATCATCTGTTTGTAAATCACTCCACAATAATGATTCCTCCCATGTGCCAAATTTCAATGGAATTATCTCCACTTCTGCTGTCATTTTATTCAACCCAACTCTGACCTGTTAATAAAAATGGTAGACTTTAGGTTAGTGAGTGTCACAGGGCATTTTCCTTTATATCATCACTACATTATTTTATAATACTAAACCTTGGTAGCATTAAGGGAATATTTAAAGTTTTTACATGAAAACATTATGAGCTAGTTCTGTAGCTGTCCATCATATTTACAATGGTTGTGTTACAAAAACAAAACTTTTCAGAACCCTACTATGTGATATATTGGATATAATGAAAAAAAATTTTACGATGAGTGTGGTGAGACACTGGAACAGGTTTTCCAGAGAAGCTGTGGATGCCCCATCATTGGAAGTGTTCACAGTCAGGTTGGATGGGACTTTGAGCAACTTGTTCTATTGAAAGATGTCCCTGTCCATGCACGGGCACTGGACTACGTGATGTCCCTTCCAATCCAAACCGGTCTATGAGTTTATAATTTGGGAGACAAATTTTCACAAAGTTGGCACTGAAAAATTTACTGTATCTCAAGGGAAATGCTGCACGACTTGTGTTATGCAATTGCAAGGTGTATTTGGAGCTTGAAAAGCACATCCTCTCTAGATCCCCTAATCCAGATAAACCTGAAACATGAAGATCATGGGCAGAAAGAGGGTATATAGAAAAGAGAATGGAACAGCTGGAAGCAGTTGAGAGTAGTTGTTTGGGGCCGGGGGCCTACTGAAGTGTGGTGGGGCCAAGATGAAAGCTTAGATCACTGTGAAGAGAGCAAGAGTGGAAAACAGAGGAAGGATTTCAGGACAAAGAGTGAGGATAAAATCAGGTGTGTTTTGGAGAGGAATAGTAGTGGAAAGTGGTGGAAGTGCACTTGGGGCTGCAGAGGTCCATTCCTGTCTCCCCTGCCAGCTTCCTGTGATCTGTGGATGCCATTTTTAAAGACTCAGTGAAATCCACAATGTGATTCCTCTCTGATCCATTGTCAGCCTGGATAAAAGCCTCTAGCCTGTGGGAATACCCTCCAGGTCAGACCTACCCTTGAAGGTTTTGACAGCAAAGTTCAGTGTACCAAAAATAAACCTACAGCTCAGTGATGACTGTTATACCAACAAACCCCAGGGCAGAAACAGGGACAGTAGCCAACCCATGAGAGAGACACACTTTGCCATCCCACCTAACAGCACCTTGAAGGTGCCCGTCCACATCCACTGCCTGACACCGTCTCCTGCTGCCTCTGCCCCATGCACCTGGAGCTGCTGGGTCCTCCTGCCCAAACCAGGACAGACCCCAGGGCTTCTGCGACATGCAGAACGAGCTGTGTATTGGAAAGCATTTCTGTGGAAGCCATTCTGCTTGTGGCACCCAGAAAGTCTTGGGAACTTTCACTTTTCAAAATTATGAGGAAATGCACTTCAAATGTAAGCAAATTTTGTTGGAATGTCCAAGAAATATGGTTAACAAAAGCAGACAAAAGAATGTTGTTAATTTTTGGCAAAATATTGTTACTGTGATGGTCATTTTAGGAAAAATATTTTGTCTTTGCATTAATAAAGTTGCAAGAAAAAAGAAAGACAAAAAGACTGGGGCAATGGCGATAGTAAACTCTTTTGTACACTACGGATTTCAATTGTCATGAAAAAGTATTGCTTGGAGCGTGGAGATAACATTAGTAGAAGAGTTAGAGAAAAGGCTGTGGGGAAGACAAAGTAGCCAAGTATTAGAAAAGAGAGAGAAAAAAAAATATTTTGAGGGAGAGTTGAAAATTACTGAGGTTCAGGGCATGTTGCCTAGAATAAAACTTATTGAAATCTGAAAGAGGTAGATGAGGGACTTTCATACTGTACCCCCACTACACTCTTTAATGTTGCTGCTTGAGGCTAATTGCAACGCTGAGAAACTCAGACATCTAGTCAACATTAAGCTTTGTCTGAGTCTCATGGTAATAACTATCTTTTGTTACCAAAGAAAAGCAGCAGAGAGTTTGTTGGCTGCTGCCCTGTAATGACTGTGCTTGATCTGAAAGAAGACAGGTGCTTTATTTTCTATTTGTAAACAGCATCTTTACTGTAATCAAGAGAAGGCAGAGAAAGAAAGGTGCTCCTTGCACACCTCACTGTGTGAAAAAAGCTGTAACTCAAGGACCAGTTCTGTCTCCCATTAATAGCAGCAATGAGAAGGTACAGTGTGTGCAGGGATTGCGATCATATGAGAGTCCTTGCTTGAACTTTCTTTTTTTTGGCTGGCTAAACTTACATTAAAACAGTGGGTATTTTCCTGAAGGTAGCAGAAAATTCCTGATGCACTTTTCCATTGCTTTCCTATGTCCTCATGGCAATGTTAATCTTCTGCAGGTGCAGAATCGGCCAGTCCATGTGTTAAACAAGTACTTGGCATGTTGAAATCTTGTTCTCTGGGTGGGAAATAGAGCAGCTGAAAACTTCATTAAATGAAAAGGCTCTTATTACAGGAAGACTATACTTGCCTGAATCAATAATTTGACTCTGGTTGGGTGAAGTGCTCATATGACAGCCAGCTTCATGGCTGCCATGGCACAAAACAAACTAGGGATTTCCACAGTTAACACCCTGTCGTGGTTTCAGGTCAGCTCAGTCGGTAACAAAGCACCACAAAGCCGCTCGCTCACCCCCACCCCCTCGCCTGGCCATGGTGGAATGAGGAGAAAATACAAAGGCAGGCTTGTGGGTCGAGACAAGGACTGGGAGGGATCACTCCCCACTTATGGTCACGGGCAAAAGACAGGCTCAACTTGGGAAAAAAAAACCAAAATCAATTTAATTTACTACAAATCAAAACAGAAACAAAACACAACGGTATTAGGAAGGGAAACCAAATATCAGAACAACCTCCCCCCACCCTTCCCGCCTTCCCGGCTCAGTTCACTATCGATGCTTTCTACCTCCTCCCCCCGGCGGCACAGGGGAATCGGGGATGGGGGTTGAGTCAGCTCGCCACACATCGTCGTTGCCACTTCTTTCCTCAGGGGGAAGATTCCTCACTCGTTCCCTGCTCCACCGTGGGGTCCCTCCCACGGGAGACAGTCCTTCACCAACTTCTCCAACGTGGTTCCTTTCTGCGGGCTGCAGTTCCTCACAAACTTCCCTGGCGCGGATCCTTTCCGCGGGCTTCAGTTCTTCCCGAACTTCCCTGGCGCGGGTCCTTTCCGCGGGCTGCTCTCCAGTCTCACACTGCTTCAGCGCGGTTTTTACCATGGGGTTACGGCCACCTTCGGGAGCCTCCGCTCCACCGTTCACCCCCATGGACTGCAGGGCCATCAGCCTCCTCAGGCGCCTCCTCCTCCCCCTCCACTTCCATGATTCCAGTATCGGCAGCGATGTTCCTCTCAGGTTTCCCCACCCCCACACTACCGGTTCCCCTTCTTAAATATGTTTTCCCAGAGGCATTACCACCGTCACTCCCCGCCTAGAGGCGGGTCCGACATTTTGGCGCGCGCGTCCGACATTTGGGGCGGCGAATTCTTTATCTTTATCCGACATTTTGGGGCGGCGACTTCTTCCAGCAACTTCTTAAAGGGGCCGCCTCTGCAGCCCCCCTCCCCTGCCACCAAGGAAAACTGCGCCACACAAACCCATAACACACCCAAACTCCCATAGCTCTTACAGCTAGTCTACAGGTAAGTGGCTATGGCCACATAGTCCCTTGTAGCTCAGTCTGAACCTCTTACACCTGCAAAACCGCAGTGTGGATCTTTCTGTAGAGGAACCCACAAGCCCAGTGCTGAGGAGGAGGCATGGGGAGGATTGCCAGCAACAGGGCTTCCTTCCCATAGGAAGCCCTTCACAAGACATGTTCTTTTCTCTGTGGTGTCCCTTCCCTTCCAGACCAGTACTCCAGCCTTCCCCCAGCAAGAATTCTGCCCCATCACAGTACTTGACCTGCGTAGATTCAAGCACCAGCAGAGAAGCAGTTTGTGAGGTCTCAGCCCCAGACACTGCAATCACAGTGGAATCCTTGGGCAATCTTCAAGAGGCCACAAATTAGCGTTCTCCCCTTCCCTAGGCAGAAGCAGTGCCTATCCCTGGGCATGACACGGACCACTGCTGGTCACACAACCAGGAAGGTCTGGCCAGTGACTGTGCTGTTACGTGGGGTGGGAGGTGTAGGGATGGCAGCAAGCAGACAAAACCCAATGCAGGCCAATGCTCCATGTCAGCTGTGAAGCACGTCAGCATCTATCTGTTCAGCAGCTAAGGGAGAGACCACTGTCTCCAGGACCCTGACAGCACAGTTTGTGACAGGTGTATAGACAGGACAGGATTTCCCCTTTTAGCTGTCATCTGTCCTCACACCAACCCAGTTCTCTGTGGAACAGAAAGAGATTTTCCAGCAAGACAACGCCTGGCACTTCTGTTACTGAATGGTGTTAAGAATGCTAGCTTATATAATCCTATAGCCTCATTTCATTTTAGCAGTATTTAATGAAAAAAGAGATGGTTGAACAAAGCAATTTCATACACTTTTCAAAAGCGGCTCTTTCTGTATGAAGCATTAACAATAGCTGTCATCTTTGTACAAAAAAAGGCTTCCAATTACTTCAATGTTAAGAGAAAATCCAAATGCAGCTGAGAGCCCCACAAGCAAATTATTTTTAATACCATTATGGAAAAGGAAAATGTGTGACCCAGACCTTCATTTAATATTTTACTAGCCTTGAAAGTTAATTTGAGTTTGTGTTCAATTTTCTAGGAAGTTTCTTCTCTACAGCTGTGCAATTTGGGCACAGAATTGAACAGAACTGATAACTGTCCTTTCCTCTCCAATTTTTTACATGCTAGAGACAGGGAAAAGGGAAAAGATGTAATTAATGTAAAATATAAAGAAAAAAGGAAGTCTATGATGTAAAAAATGTCATATAACTTCATTAAAATTCCTTTAGTATGCAGCAGGGAGATTTATAGGACGTGTAGATGGAAGAGTATAAAAGAAAGATAGATTAGCTTTAGCTTTGGTAGTGTTCACTTATGCTGTAAATCGCATGACTAGAGGCTTTCTCTAAATTGTATCTACCTCTTGGTCTTTCTCTTCTGTTCCATATGCTGTTGGTCATCTGAAAAAGAAGAAAATTCATCCTGATCTCCCTATGTCCATATCTCTGGATATAGATTATACATTCATTGCATGCATTCTTTCTTTGTATGTTAATTTTAATTACTATTTCTTCCATTAAAGGTTGGTCTAAAGCAGAGCTGGTCTGGAAGTACACAATGACATCCTTTTTCATCCAAATTTTTAAGTCAAGCAGCTGTGGGATTTTTCAAGGAACGTCTCAGTTTCTGTAACCATTGACAAGAATAGGTGCAAGAGCATCTGACGAAACATCTTAGAAAATTAGCTGTTGAGCGTCAGAGGCCTTTGGAGTTTTCTTAGCTCCAGGTCTTGGTTCCCAGCCTTTCTGATATGGAACCCACACTCAGAAGCCATGTCAGTAATACTTACTTACAGGTACTTGGAACCATTGTCTTTCACTGGGTCTTACCCTGCAAAGCAGAGTGGCTACAACTAAAAGGCCAATCAACAATGGTCCCTAGTTCATGTCAATTATCTACCTGTGTCTAGAAATTGCATGGGAGAGTACCTGTTAAATGGGGCTAAAAGGCATGCCAGAAACCACTCTAATTTAACACAAGAGATAACTGAGTACTAGAGCCTGGCAAGGGCACTATTTAATTTTATAATACAGGTGTAGCCTGAGAAACAGTTCCTGGATTTGCAGCAGAAAGCCTTGGAGACCCAGTTTTCATGGGTTGAGCAAGTGCCTGTTGAAGCTCCTAGTTTGTTTTCGTGAACCAGAACGGTTGACTGGTTTTGGTTTTGGTTTTTTTCCAATAAAACTTTTTAAAGAATCTGAAAGGAAGGTATACTGAGAAGTACTGAAATACTTCTGGAGTATGAATACCCTTTAGGTATCATTGCTTACTCTTACAAAGCTTGTTTAAAAGTAACTGTTGTCTTCAGGACCAGATTCTCAGGTTGCTTTGGCAAAGCCTCAAGGCTAGCTAATATCGCCTCTCCAAAGATGGGAGTCTTATGCACCAGAGTGTCCTTGGTCACTACTTTACCACCTAGAGGAGGCAGGCAGGCAGTGGTAGGAAATGGTAATAGGAAAAAGGTAGATCATGCTGTGTTGAGTTGCTCTTTCAGACAAATTTATGTAGCCACTGAATACAATCACTTCTCTCTAAATGGTTTGCATATTCTTTTTTTTAAGGTTTTTTTTTCTCATTATTTGCTAGGCCCTTTTCAGTATAATTAGAAATAAAAATACCATGTTCAAGATTAGATATATTCTGCTGATGACACAACCTTGAATGTGCTAACAGGAATAGATAAAACTGAAGATGCATTTCTCTTAATAAAGAAAGTAATCTCGTTTCATTTTGAAAGCACAGAGAGAGCAGGCTGCTGCATTATAGTGTGCTGTTGTCTGCATAATCTCTTTTTTATTCATAGTGATTCCTTAATAGTTTGAATTTCAGTGTTGAATTTATCTTAAAGTTGATGTCTAAGTGAACATTTACAATAAATGAGCAGAGAAAATAATATGAGTCCTTAAGCTGCTCCATTCCCACATAGAAGCAATGTGAATATCTGTGTCCTTTGTCAAGTCGTCTGGTTCATATTCATGTACAAGTGCAGTAACTAATTTTACAGCATAAAGAGTGATACCTCTCTGCATTCCTTGGGGTGGAATCATTAGCACAAGTAAATCTCCGTGTTGCAGCCAACAAATTTATTTGACACACAGTTTATAACCTAGTAGATGTAAATGTCTGCTGTGAAACTAACGATGGATGAAGCAAGAGAACATGTTATCTCACAAGATTTCCAGCTGGGCTAGAAATAATCTATCCTGTGAAATGTTGACAAGTTCACTTCTAATCTTAGTTAGAAAATTGAGGTTGGAGTAGATAGTGCTGAAAAATAATGGGGTGAAAATCTGTTCTAACTTTTCAAACCATTTCCTACATCCATTCTTAACTTACTACAAGGTGCTTAGGGAGTTGCAGAGCTATTCAGTCACTTTCATATTAACAGAAAAGCCCCATGTGCACAGCTTTTCTATGAAATGTTTCCTGTGTTAAAGAGAAATTCTGGCTGTTGCTGTCTGTATAACATAGTTCACTGTCTTCTGCTAGTACATTTAGATTTATTTAAGTGTGATGGACTCTGATTCCAAACAGCTTTTTAGCTGTGTTTTCTTACAGCATTACTTTTCTGACAGTGTTTGATTAAAATAAAGGGAACACATAACAAACAGCCCTTAGTTTTCTACACTGCTTGTCTTTGTTAAAAGTGCATGTTGTAGAGCTGCAAATGTAGGTCTACAAGAGTAGTCATCAAGATAGCATTGATCTGTCCCAGAATGATGTGAAAAAGTTTTTAAAGTCCTTTAATGTTCATATGCCTAGCAATAGTGACCTGGGCTATAGCTCTGAAAGAGAAGCAGATGAGAAACATGAAAAATATGTGAAGATATTTTTAATATGTGAAGAAATACCGCAGCCTCAGGTATTTCCCAAGAAGAGATTACAATTCTACTTTTTTTCCTAAAATCTGACCTAGTTGTAGTAGGAGATGGTGAAAGTCGATACAGTCAATGACCTTAAAGCTGACATATTAAAATATTGTGGAAAGGTCTAATTATTATAAAAGGTCACAGGATAGAAATTTTGTTCTAATTCTGTTATTTCCAGGAGCCAATTGAAATGCAGCACTGCTGTCAAAATTCCTCAGTGGCTTTCAGAAATGCTTGACGTTTACTTTGTTAGGTCAACATTAGTAGAATTTATATTTCTTTAGATAAGGGAATCATAGCAGAATTTTTAACAACCATGGAAGAGGAAGATTAATATATATTTCATAAAGCACTTGCTTAAAATTAAGGGCAGGAAAGCATTTCAAGGAGGTATGAAAACTGTCTCTAATATTAATCTAACTTCAGAGAGATAAGTGAAAAAAGAAAAATTTAATATTTTTTTGAAAACTATGATTTAAGAGTAAAACAGCTCCTACAAAAGGAATTACAATTAGATTTAATTCCAAAATGTTTCATACAGAGAAAATTTTACCAAAAAACTATATTTTATATAAAATAGTTCTACACAAAACCTTTTCTTTTCAGGACCTTGTATAATTTTAAGTAAATGTTGGTTTAGCTCAAAATATCAAACTTAAATGGAAAATATATTTAAAAATCTTTTAAATTATTGAAGCATGAAATTTTCAATGGAAAAATCTTTTCTGTCAAAAAATCTGAGGGACACACATTTTCAATGTTTCTGATTGTTAATAAGTCAGATGGATTATTTTTTCCACTTTGTGTGAAATAAAAGTCTCAGACTTTTACTGCAGCTTTTCAGGTCAAGGATAGCTTAAATAATAAAAATGTCTGGCTTTTAGCATCACTGTGCTGAGCAAGTGATGCTTCATCATTCCACACCTAAGCTTTCTACTTCTCTTTTCCCTCCGCCACACTCAATTTCAGGTTAAACAAAGACTTTACCAACAACATATGCTTCCTTGAAAGTTGTGATCACCACGTGATTCCACAGTAAATGGGATACGTTGTTCTGTCACAGCAATTTTACACTGAAATAACTCTGATGATTTTGTTGACTCTTGCTCTTTTGTACATTAGTGAAACTGAGGAGAGATTTAGCAGCAGCATCACTCAGATGTCATGGAATTTGTTTCCTAATCAGAATTTTAACTTTAACCATGTCATTTGTTGTAATGTCAATTTTGCAACATTCAGTCAGAGGGGGGGAGCTTTTTAATATAGATTTGTGTTTATATAGAGAGCTTCCTAAGCTCAAGCAAGGTATTCTCCACAGAAAGGTCTGTGCTTCTTTCTCCATGGGTAACTGTTACAAGCAGCCAAAATGATGGACACGTACTTCCTGGTATGTCTTTGCTTATGGTTCAAAAGAAGAGAGTTATTTGAGAACAAGTGTGAGTAATGTCTATATAAGCTTGACATATTTTTAAATTTCAAGGATAAACACCCAGGCATAATATAAGTAAGTGAACTTTTAAAAAGTGTGCACAAGATTTCTGGTGTTGTTGAGAATTATAAGTACCTGCCTAAGATAAAGCATGTGCAAAAACATATTTTCTCTTTCTCCATACAATTTTTAAAGCCAGAGCAAAAAAAAAAAAAAATATGTATTTGGGGTAGGAAATATATACTCTTTTATTTGCTTTTGAAAAGTCTCCCTTTGAGTTGACAGTGAAGTGGCAGTTAAAGAACAGTGTGCATTTCTCTAGACCCTAAAGGGGAACTTTTCAGAATCATTATAGTCCTCCACAACAGAATTTGACTTGAGATCATAGTTTATCTCAACATCTAAGTTACCATTCAAATCTCCTTCTGTAATAGAAATATGTTATTGCCTTCAGCTTCATGAATGAAAACTCATGTATGTTTAAAAAATGTCATTTCTCTCTGTTACCAATAACTGACTTTTTGCCTAAAATCCTCATGCATTACAATAAGAATTTTTAGGAAAGTTTTATAGCATCAGTTTAGAAGTGGTAAAAACTAGATGGGTGTTTTAAGGTATGCTGTCCATTTTCACCGTCTCATTTTCAGTGTCTTCGAGGTGCCTTTGCAAACTCACTCTTAACTTCCACACGTTTGGCTTACTAATATCAAATGTTTGCTTTCAGATATCAACATGGCAGGAGAACCAAAACCATACAGACCTAAACCTGGCAACAAGCGGCCACTTTCAGCACTTTACAGGTAAGTGAGATTTCATCTTAACTTACTACATACAATTCAGTTTTTATTAGAAAAATTATGGTAACTTGAAATGTATCTACCAATGTCACTGTGTAGCCCGTGAATGAGACAAAGGAATTTTTTCGTTCACTCTTTGACATTCGTATGAAATATAATCAAGCTCCTGTACACACTGAAAAGTTGTGAATGTGAGTAAAAGAGCCAGCATTGCAGTATGTGTTGTGTACCTGTATGTGTCCCAGTGTATCTGTTGACTCATTCCAGAACAAAATGTTCTAACTTCTGGAGATAAAGACTGTCCATATGAGGCCTGTCTGAAAAAACTAACTTACGCTAACTAGGAGTAAGCCCAGCAAACAAAATTCCTGACTGATACTTAGATGCAATGATCACAATATGCACATAATTCCCCTCTTTTGGTTGGAAACAAACACCAGAGTTTCTGTTTGCTGTAAAAAATAAAATACTTAGGATATTTAAATGAGAATACAGGCATTCAGAAGAATAGAAAAAGCTAAATCAGTTGGACCAGAATTTTATTTCTTAGTGAAAATACCTTATGTTTTATTGAGGCCAAAAGCTGGTCTCTGCCTTCTCAGTATTCACACCATGGATGTTATTTGCCAATGCAAGAATGAACCAAAGGAAGGGGCTGCAGCTTTAAACTATAAGAGATATTACAGAAAGGCTTGCTATACTAAAAAGCTATTTGAAAAGTTGTTCTACAGTGACACTCCTTTAGAATGAAGCAGCAGAACGCAATCACCTTGCCCAGGTTTTGTTCCAGGGATACTAAAGCCACTGGGGTTGTGCTTGGTGTTAAGTGCTGTAACACCCCACCCAAGTGGTCAGTCTGGAAGTCAAACTTTGAATTTAAATGCATGTTGCATTAGAAAGATGTTTGTTTATTCATTTGTTTATGCACTGGTAATTTAATTTTCCCTCCACACCTAATTTTACTTTTTCTGAACTGAAAATGGAAGTGCAGGAGAAGAGAAGCAGACTTTAGGCCCATATAAAAGTGTAATGTTTAACAAAATTATAATGAAGTACACAATAATATTATAAATCTGTCATTTACTAAACCTACTGACAAAAAGACTGGTGTGGTGATTTGTGAAGTGTTTATTAATGTCCCCACTTCTAGTACTGCAATCAATAAAATTTTTTGTTCTTTTTTTTTTTTTTAATGGAGTGTTATCTCAATTTTTAATCCTTATGCTTTATTGCTTGGCTGTGGCCTCGTTCTTGTGACTTTTTTATGTGCAGGGATCAGTGAAACTAATAATTTCAGAGAAACAGAAGTGGTTTCTCATTGATTTGTGTCAAGGGTGAGAGATAACTTCTAACAAGACTGGACTTCTTCCTCAGGTGTTCAGGAGGGCGTTGATAGTGTCTTTCTCCTATTACCAGGTGCCTTTTTTCATACAGCATGTACAAACTTGAAGAAACCTCCACCTTTTTTTCAAAATCAATTAAACTTAGTGAATCATTACAGTTTGTTAGGGGTATTGACAGGAAAACATGCACATGTGTGTTTCTTCTCAATAAACCTCACTCCTCATACAAGTACAGAATTTATGCTCTAGACACATGAAAGGAGTTAAGGCTGATTTCTACTGTGGCTGAAATGCAGATAGACTTGTTCTGAGACCAACAGCTCAGCGGTGAAATGAGACATACTTGAGCAGGAATTTTTCGAGCCTGGTCTGGTCTGAAAGCTTCAAATGGAAATTCAAGGATGGGATCTCAGAATGAGACAGCCAGGAGCATTTTAGATCTGAGCCTGCATGCTACATAATAGTAATGTGAAGTTTTATCATACAGTTGCTCTTAGCTGAAGTGATAGAAATATTATTTTTCGAGAAAAGAACCCCTGTTTTATCATTGCTCTCAACTGCAAGCTGTTAAACTCTGCAGGTGTTACTAGTAGCCATGGTCTACTGTGTCCCTGTGTCAGTATTTAAAAAGAGTTTTGAAGATGTTCTGTTGTTTCTGTGTCGTGGTTTAACCTCAGCCAGCAACTAAGCACCACGCAGCCGCTAACCCACTTCCCCCCCACACCCAGTGGGATGGGGGAGAAAATCAGGAAAAGAACTAAAACTGGTGGGTTGAGATAAGAACGGTTTAATAGAACAGAAAAGAAGAAACTAATAATGATAATGATAACACTAATGAAATGATAACAGTAATAATAAAAGGATTGGAATATACAAGTGATGCACAACGCAATTGCTCACCACCCGCTGACTGACGCACCCGGAAGTCCCCAAGCGGCGATGCCCCTGCCCCAGTTCCTAAAACGTCACATGGTATTGGAATACTCTGTTGGCCACTTTGGGTCCGCTGCCCTGACTGTGTTCCCTCCCAGCTTCTTGTGCCCCTCCAGCCTTCTTGCTGGCTGGGCATCAAAGGCTGAAAAACCTTGACTTTAGACTGAACATTACTTAGCAACAACTGAAAACATCAGTGTGTTAGCAACACTCTTCTCATACCTAGCTCAAAAACATAGCACTGTACCAGCTACTAGGAAGACAATTAACTCTATCCCAGCTGAAACTGGGACATTCTGGCATTTATATGCACTTACATCTCTAAGCTTCTGAATGGTTTCTCATACATACTTGTTCTACAGACAAGACAGGGTTAAGAGAGAGAACTGTGGAAAGTTCTGAGGGAACTTTAAAGAGAAAAGAGGTCTTAGGTTGTGTCTTTCCATGGATCTAGTAGAGACTATTTCTTTAGAAGATTATGAGAGGCTTTTTTGAGCAACTAACAGAAAAGCCTTCATCTGATGGTAATGGAGAACTTTCATTATCTCAGTATCTGTTAGCATAATAATATGTGAAGAAATCAATGGCTTATAAAGTTCCTGACAATGCTAAGAACATCTACTTATTTCAAAACATTGTACTGGGTCTGGCTGGCATGGAGTTAACTTTCTTCACAGGATCCCATATGGTGCTGTCTTTTGGATTTGTTACTAAAACACATCGCTGTTTTGGCTGTTGCTGAACAGTGTTTGCACAGCCTCAAGACTTTCTCTTTTTCCTATTCTGCCTTCCAGAATAGGCTGGGGGCGGACAATAAGTTGGGAAGGAATACAGCTGAGACAGCTGACCCAAACTGGCCAAAGGGATATTCTATATCATAAAATATCATACTCAGAAATAAAAACTGGGGAGGTTTTTCCTTCCAAAGTAGCTGTTGCTGGGAGACTGCCTGGGCTGCTTGTGGGAAGTGGAAAGTAATTGCCTTTGCATCACTTGTTTTTTTCCCTCCTTCCTTCCCTTATTACACTGCATTTACCTCAACCCATGAGGCTTTTTCACTTTTGCTCTTCCTATTCTCTTCTTTATCCCAATAGGGGACAACGTTAGGGGAGTGTGATAATGACTGTGTGGGTGCTTAGCTGCTGGCCAGGGCCAACGCACAAGATGGAGAAAGTTAAGAGGGAAGTGGTTACTCCAGATTAGATTTCATTTTGACTAAAAGAGGCATTGGTTAAAAATGTAGTTATCACAAAATATTCACTGTGAAAAGGGAGGACCGAGAGCAACAGAAATAAGATAATGGATTTCAGAAAGGACAGACTTTAATAAGCTCAGAGAACAGGTAAGTAGGATATCTTAGAAATAAATTTTAGGGACAAAAGGAGTGCAGAAAATCTTGCATTGACTGTGCTTAAGGTAGAAGAGAAATTCTCCTGAAGCAGAAGTAGTAGAATAAAGGAATAATATGGCGGCATCAAGTTTCTTAAACATCTTGAAAAGTGAAAAGGAATTGTACAAAATGTGGAATCAAAACCCCATGACTGGAAGTGAGTAGAAAAGAACAGCAGTCATCTAACAGGATGTTAGAAAGGCTAAGGCACATAACAATATAAAAGGCAACAAAAAGATTGTCATTAGAGTAACTTCGTCTACTTTTTTATACTGGTCTTACTTAGTGGGAAAGGAGAACAGATAGTAGATGATACAGAAAAGTCTTATTTTGCTTTAGCAAAAAGAGAAAAGAGCAAAGAGACCTCTTGAGCAAAACAGGTTAGTTGACCAGCTAGTTAAGAAAATCAAGTTTAACCAGAGGGTATGGAATAAAAGAATCAGCTAACCAATATTTGAATAAGTGACTTCAATGGAAATTGTATGATGAGATTCACCCTAAAGTGTTTGAAAGACTAGCTGAATCTGTGTGTGCACTATCAGGGACTGTTTTCAAAAAACTTATGGAGGTCTCGTAAGGTAGAAACCAGTGGTATGGGCAGGTGTTATACCTATTTTTAAGAAGAGGAGGACCCAGAAAATTATAAGGTCAGCCCAGCTTTGATTCCCAGAACTGTACTAGAACAAATTATTAAACAATCCATTTATCAACACCTAGAGGATAATAAGATGGTAAAAAAAAATCAGGAGCAAATTATGTTGAAGCTATATAATTTCCTTCTCTGACAAGATATCTGATTTAGTGGATAAAAAGGAAACAGTAGATGTGCTACATGGTCATTTAAACAAGCTTTGACGCTTACCACATGTGGAGTTTTAATAATCATGTCCAGGAAACTTGCTTAGAAGAAACTGTCTTAAGGTAGACATCCAATGGAAAAACAGAGACTGTGTACAACATAGTATTAAGGATAACAATTATTCTTATAACTGATGTTATTGCATCTCCGAAGAGAAACCTGCATCCCATGTATAGCTGGATATACACATGAGTAATTAATACAGAGCAACCGATGTAGATGATAATGATGATACCCATGTAATTTGCTTGTATCCAAGTCATTAGATCTACTTTTGCCTGGAATGGTATAAAAATACTTGATCATGCATTAGTTCAGGATCTACATTCTTTTTTTATCCTTTATAGTTTTATAATCTGTGTGGAAATAATCTCATTTAATCTCACCTCTGTGAAATTTAGCATGAGCCTAAACATGAGACACATCTTTTTTTTTTTGAGCTATAGGAATGACTAGATGCAAAACAGATAAACGTATATAATTTCTTCTTCAATTTACACATGCAGTCATTGACATATCCGAACTCTCCTTTGTTCTCCAGTTTATTGTTTCATTTATACTTCTTTTCACATCTTTTTGATGCTAGCATTCCTGGTACAGTTCATTGAAAAAAAGGCCAAAATTAAAAGTGATACAGAGAATTTAAAAGGCATCATGGACCTAATGAAGTCAGAAAAATCTTTTGTCATTCACTGGACTAGAATTTACTTCCACTTCTTCTTTCTTAAATGTAATTTAATAGTCTAATTCCTACCAGATGAAGATCCCATCGATCACAACCCTTGACTGCTGAAGAGCAGATTTGCACTGCTTGGAATAATCCCATGGGACACTGTCCCAGACAAAACAGGGGGCCAGGAGAGCTGTCTGATTTCCAAGGATCACCTCCTCCGAGTTCAAGAATGGTTCACCCTGATGAACAAGAAGTCAAGCAAAGGTTGCAGGTGGACTGCATAGATGAACAAGGAGCTCCTAAAAAAAAATTAAAACATAAAAAAGAGGCATGAAAAGGTAGAAGTAGCAACAGATGGCCTGGGAGGTATACAGAGATACTGTCTAGGTGTGCAAGGATGGAGTTAGAGTGCTGTAGGAGTGGGTCAATGTCTTTGTGAGGCCACTCAATCCATAATAAAAGAACTTCCATTTTGGATTAGGCCTTAAATATACATGGAGAACAGAAAGATTTAGGCTTTGCTTCAGAAAGCTGCTAAACACATTATTAACTTTAAGCATACTCACTGAAGAACTACAGATACGCTTAGAGTAGTGCCCAAGAATCACCTTAAATCTAACATAGCTGTTAGCTCCAGCAACATTCCTCCTGATTTGCATTGCTGTTCAGTATTTGAGGGGCGACGTAATTCCCAGAAGGTCCAAAACTGTTGTGAATGTCCTTTTTTAGAACAGGACTTCTGCAGAAAACCAAATGCCTGACAAATCTGCATCTTAAAATTATTTTACATCTTGTTATTTTGGTCTAGCCTCAAGCAGAAGTTAATTTTACTGGTTAATCTTCATATCTTTGAAACACAAGGTGAAGATTAAAGGTGCTGACACAAATGTGTTAAAGTACTCTTTGGGAGCATTGTTGCAGTAAAATAAAGGATCACAATTTGTCTTTTTAATTTAATGGTGTTTTGATCAGTATTTCACTAAAGCAGTTCTGTGTCAGCATAAAGTACATTTACTGGTTTTTTCCTCTGGGTTTGTGCCCCAACGTACCAAAGTAGAATCAACGATGAATACTCTGATGGACCGGCATTCTGTTTCTCTACAATATAAAAGACTATTTTAACTATTTATTGTTCATTTCAGTCCACCACCATGTTATATGAGGTGTTAAACATATCCAAAAGTTTTTTCTCCATTTTGGAGGTCTTTGCTGGGGTTATTAAAACAGGATGAGGCTCTTCTAGTTCTTAACTCTGGAGGTTGCTAATGGCTCCATCCCCAGTCGCTCCAGAAGTGGGCCCAAGTCCCAGGCCAGGCAGACCAGAGCCACTGTGCACACACCATCTGTGGCTTGCCTTGCCCCAGGACTGACTCACCCTCTGTATGGCTGTCAGCATGGGGGGTCAGCTCAAAGTCTTCTCTGGCACCCCTCTAGGATTAACAAAGATGGGGGGATTTGAGAAGAACTGGGGGGGTTGGGGGGTTGGGGGGGGCACCGATTTTTTAGTCTCTTGAAATAACAAAAAGGCTGTGCTACAGGCTAGCAGAATGATGGGATTTTTAGTGGCATTAAAGTGAGTGTGGCTACTGCAGGCCCCCGTGCATAAGGTGGTGGTGGGGACCTGCTGGAGACCGTGCATGGCATGGAGAGCAAAAACTAGTGCAGTGATAGTGGTACAACAGGGAGGGAGTTGGGAGCAAACTGTCCCAGATCACATCTGAGCCTGCTTTCAGAGTGTCGTGGTTTCAGCTCAGTCGGTAACAAAGCACCACGAAGCCGCTCACTCACCCCCCACCCCCGACCCTGACCACCTTGGGATGAGGAGAAAATACAAAGGCAGGGTCGGGGGTCGAGACAAGGACTGGGAGGGATCACTCCCCACTTATGGTCACAGGCAAAAGACAGGCTCCACTTGGGCAAGAAACAAAATCAAATTAATTTACTACAAATCAAATCAAAAACAAAACACAAGGGTATTAGGAAGGGAAACCAAACATCAGAACACCTCCCCCCACCCCTCCTGCCTTCCCGGCTCAACTCCATTCCCAGTGCTTTCTACCTCCTCCCCCCGGTGGCGCAGGGGAACAGGGGATGGGGGTTGAGTCAGCTCGCCACACATCATCTCTGCCGCTCCTTTCCTCAGGGGGAAGATTCCTCACTCGTTCCCTGCTCCACCGTGGGGTCCCTCCCGC
>VYZV01034325.1:37793-67996 GCA_013401275.1 Pandion haliaetus
AAGGGGGTGCCCTCGCCGCCCCCCCCCCCCCCGCCACCAAGGAAAACCGCAACACACAAACCCATAACACAGAGAAAACCAGTTTGTTTACCAAAGACAAACCTACAGGAGTGAACTTAACACTTGTATAATGTGGGAAAGCAGGGGACTAGGATTTCAAAGAAAACCGGGAAGGCAATTTACTCAGCACTGCTGGGTTATCTAGTCAATCTCTTTGCTCTACACAATTTAATATTGTAGTTGTCCTATAAACATTTCCAGGACTGATTTAGCTAAGACTAACCCCCCCGCCGTGGGTTATTTTCACCCTTGCCAAACTCCAAGTTTCCTTATAAGGCCACAATAAGCAAAACTGGCCTTGCCCCAGTGCCACACCTTGAAGGCCCAGTGAGGAGTTATTCAAGCCCCACTCTTCTTAGTGTTCCCATTGCTGGCTGGGCATGAAGCTGCCTAGCCTGGGATCTATCCAGATGAGGCATGTCCTGGAGGGAGACAATTAGCAGGATGGATTTAGTGGACAGATTAACAAGACCAGGAAATACTGAGTGAAATCCTTTCTCACTGTGTTGCCTTGGCCGGCCAGATCTCCACCCAGTGGTGGCTGAGTTCCCGCAGCACTTCCCATCTGTGGCACAGGGTGGTCCTGGCAAAGGTGTCCCTCAAGGACATGTTCTTTCTAAGACGGACCCTGAAGTTTCAGGCTTATGGTTCAGTGCTCCCTGAGTGGTATTAGACACCACAGTCATTTTCCGTTCCCAACCACTTCTATATGTAATGCAATTGAAATGTATATTCAGCATGCTTGATTTAACATGCGACTAATTAGCCATATTAAGCAGCCTTTACTTTACAATTTCATAAGTCCATGGCCTCTGGAGGAAATTATTTTATTTAAATGTCTAATATTAATATACTGGAAAGAGATGCTCTTTTATTTACAGGGTATGATTATGTTTTTATATCAAAGGGGTTTTTTTCTTTGACAAAAATACTTTATGAGTTTCCTCAGTACATTTTACTTTTATAATCTCCATCACAAAAGTGATTGGATTATGTTACACATCTTGCATTTCCTTTGGTTTTGCAGTTTTATTTTATAGCAGAGGTTTAAAGAATTGCTTACAGTCTTTCTCTACTTGCTCTATACTTCTGTTTTATTTTAAGATATTGTTTGTAGAGTTTGTTGTGGTTTGGTTTGCCTCTCAGTCCACAGACCCATCCATTGCTTTGGGTTGTTTTTCTGAGCAGTCCTGGGCGCCCTTCATATCAGGAGACAGTGTGAAAGGCACAGTGATGAGCAATGTGATCACTTCTTCCAGGGTAGGAGGTTTCTTGAGATCATTCCTCCCATTAGGAAGTGCAACATAAACTCAACAAATTCTGTGCCAAACAAGCATTACTATTTTATTTGAATACTGCAGTATTTTATATAATTGCTGCTGTAGTGTGCCATTGGCAATGTATTAGCAATATGCTTTAACCTATTGGCATATAATAAAAATAACTTCAGGTATAAGGACCTTTCTCAATTGAATATTGTCTTAGACTTCCAAAAACTTGCTTCTTTAATTCCTTTTTTTTCTTAATGCATTTGTGTGTCCATCTTTATCACTGGCCTACAAGAGCCTAAAGACAGAGTCCAGACAACAGAAAATAAACATGATCAATTCTTTTCTGATACTTTATATTTGCATTAAATTGTGATTATGCCTCTTACTTTATTCTACATATTGAATGAAAAAAAAATCATTTATGCTTATGGAACATAATCTTTTGATGAATATTTCATATTAAGATTACATAGTGTGACATTTCTTCTGAATCAAAGCACTTCCTTTTTACAAAAATGTATCATCTTGATGCCTTTGATTACCTTCCTTCATGAAACAAGCTATTTTATTTCAGTACAATGGAATGAATCTAAGATGAGTGTTGCTCTACAGCTCTTCTCCTGACAAAAGATATAGCTTCCATAAAACAGCATTTCTAGGCATGTTTAAATGGAAATAATTTTAGGTCTAGTAGGATATTATTCACATTCATTTTTTCAAAGAATGTTCTCAGTGATCACATTTGAAGCAGTCATTACAGTACAGAAAAAATGATCACTTAGTCTGAAATTCTCACTTAAAATTCACAACAAACAATGCAAATTTTGCTTGTGTCAAGAACATAAGTAGCATTTTCAGCTGTATTACAAAAGTTAAAAGGCACAAATAGAAAGCTACAGCAGTTCCAGTGATCCTGTTTGGTCTGAATTTTTGTTTATAAAGAACAAATCCATGCGCTCAGAGGGGTTGGGAGAGCCAGCCAAGGACATAAGTTTGCCCTTTCACATGATCTAGAGCATGAATGTGCAGCACCTGATAAGTTTAGAGAGGGGAAAATAGTGGGAGGGTGCCTCAGGACCTTAGTAACACCCAGGAAAAACTTTGCTTCTGGACACAAATCAGACGTAGAGAAAATGTTCAAAAGACCAAAATATATCAAATACACTTGTCATCTTTATTTGTTCATTCAATCATATTATTCCTAATATGTGTGGTAATTCCACTAATGACTAGGATAACAAAACTGGTTTTGTTTTTTTCTTTTTTTAAATCTTCCCCTTCATTATTTTAAAAATACTATCAACTGCCTTTTAGAATCTATCCCTAGTGACTAGGGCAGATGTTCCTTCTCAGATTATCAGTATATCTTAAATCTTACATTTTTCTTGTGTTTGTTTATATTCACCTTCACCAGAGTTTTTAAACTATGGTCTTAACTTAGATCCATTTTAAACTATGTCCTACATAGGCTTAAAGACCAGCACTTGCCTTTGTTCCCATCTCCCCTCAAGTTATTGTTTAGACTTACACAGTCTTTTCTCAGTTTTTTTCTTTCTTAGGAGGAAGCCAGTGACACCAATTTGCACACATCTGTTGAGGAGCTGCATCCCTTTTCCTAGCTCAGTACTTTTCTTCTTGCAGAAGATGATATATGGTATCACATGGCTGGTGTTGTTTTCTTCCACAAAAGCCCAGACACCATAATCACACTCATGCTCAGATATTCGCAAGTTTGGAGAAGAATAGCCTGTTCTCTTATTATTGGGCTGGGTTTTTTTTGGTGTTTAATCTTCTTTCTTGCTTTTTTCATGTCCTATGAAATCTGAAGCAATATACTACAGCTAAGTAACTAACTGTAAAACCATCTTATTCTTTTCATGGTTTTTAATCACTGCTTATACCACACTAGAACAGAAAACATATTCATAACATTCTAATGGCACTGAAATTATTATGACTCCTTTCTTATCCAAGAACCTCTGCTGCTTATACAAATGAAAAATAAATTCCTAAAAGATCCAGAGCATTGATGGTTTCACCTGCAGGCAAACAGAAATAATAATTTCAGTCATCCATTCATTTTAAATCTTGACAGTCTGATCCCTGTTCCTATCACTTATTACATGCAAGATTTCTACCCTTTATTACTACATGGCTGCTTGCATTTGATTTAAGAAATAATCAGAATTTGGATTCAGTGTGTTCTAGCAGAAAGATAATGCCTTCTGTAGATACTCAGCTGTGTTTCAGCTAGCTTAAAAAGAAAAAGGATAGTACCTACAGCATATTACAAAAAATCAGAAAGCAGGCACCATGGTCATTTTTCCACATTTGAATTTTAGTGAAGCAGGCATCATAGAAATAGTATCCGTTTTTGCAATCACTGCTGTTTGGTAACTGTCTTATTAACTTTATAGAGGTCTTAAAAGTAAGGACATAGGGTTCATGACACAGAATAGAGAAGGGCCTGTCCTAACATCTCAAATGAACAGCAGGATTCTTCATTTTCAGGAATTTATTAAACCCTTAATTGCAGCAGTAATCAGAGATGCAGGGGAAGGCTGTGCTTCAGAGCACCACTTTGTGGGCTCGTAATTAGGCATCGGTTCTCACATAATGTAACTCCTCTAATTGTATAGAAGGCTGTAATTCAGTCTGGGAGGTGCTGATGTACTGCAAGGGCACAGTTTAGGTGGCTTACAGACAGCAATAGAAATATGACGCTGGGTTATAGATTTAGTATTCTGAGAATAAATAAGGAAGGATGGATAAATGAGAGGCTGTAACTTGTTAAATATATTAAAGTTATGAATAATATTGAAAGAAGAAATTTAAAGTATTCTTAGTTTAAGAGAAAATGGATTGTTAAGTAAGATTACAAATTGCGTGGAAGGTTATGCTGTGTGCAACACAGAGGAACAATAGCAGTATATTAATATGCAGTGAATTATTAACAATTAAATTACCCCACAAGTTTATTTCTTGGTGAATTCTGCTAGTCTTGTGAGTACACTGTCTGAAAATATGTTATCCAGCCTGCCAGGACCGACACTTAGATAGCACTGTTCGTGCATACTGTCAAATGTAATTCTATTTTTTAAAAAATAGGTTATGAATTGCATGCTTTTTTGGTAGATTATGTCACTGGTATTCCCAGAACTTATAGCAAAAGCATTGGCTATTTTACTGAAAAGTAACAAATGTGTTCATAAATGTGTGTGAATTTATTTTGAGTCCTAAGAAATGTGCAATTTCTAATATCTATTGGCATAAAAATGTATGTTGTATTTTTCAGTCTTGCAAGAGTGAAATTTTTCTAGGAAACAGCATGACAAACATGAATCATACATTGTCAGAGCAGTGGCCCTCCTGTAACTACTTTTAAGTGTTAGTAGTGTCATTGAGGGAAAAGGATATTAAGCCTCTACCCTTGGGATCCTCAAAGGCAATGCCTGCATTAACCTTCATCTATTTGTGACTACAAATAGCCATGCAGTAAAGTAGTATTGATTGCATGCATTAGATCAGTCAACACTGTTTTGTTCAGCCCACCCTGATGAACTCATTCTATACATTTTTAGACCAGTACATATTGACCCGAAAGTTCTTACTCTGATTTAGAGTAGAAGAGGGTCAGGTGACATCAGCTTCATCCAAAGAATGATTAAAGCTGTCAGAAAGAGTACTTTAAGGTAGATAGCTAAGTACACCACTATATTTTTTTCAAAGTTCTTTCTTTTGTTGGGAGCATAGATTTTTAAAAAATTTAGCAGCTATTAGCATATCACAGGAAAAAGCAAATTAAAATTGACAGTGGTGGCATGGAGTTACTTTCATTCTCCAGAGTTTGTTTCCTTTGCTTACTTGAACAAAGGTACCAAACTGAGCATGTTTTCAGTTTGGGAAGGCGATCAGAGTTAGGAGTGTTCTTAGATGAAAGAAAATGAATTCTTATTCTTGATTCTTGCAAGAATTTCACTTTGAATTTAAGCATTGATTTCTTCATGACTGGAAACATCACACAGGTGTGGTGTACAGATTAAATTCAGTTTAGCTTCCTTATCACTCTGTTTGGCTTCAGGAGACTTCTCTTGGGTGGTGTGGTAAGAAACTGTAGTCTATAACTATCTAAGAAGGTGTTCATATGTAGAGTCTGAATTAATTTCTGTCCAAGTCACAAATTAGATTTTCTCAGACACACTCACCAATATTTATCTCAGCCATGAGAATCCATGCCACTGTTCATGTTGTCTTTGTAAATTATGGATTCCTAGAGGAAAATACAGTAAAGTCAGGTACAAACTATCATCAGCTACTGAAACTCTATTAGATGGATACGATACTATTTTTTAGTGCTAGCTCCCTGAAAAAAATATATTATTATACAACCTTCAAATGACTTAGAGCTTTTGTGTTTTCCTTTCTTCTTGCTGCCTAAAATTTAGGCCACCCATTAATGAGGACTATTGGAAACTACTTCCCTTACTGTTCTTCCCCATGCCTCCCTTTCCTACCACAACCCAATACCCCTTCCATGCCATGTGTTATAACACTAGTGCACTCAGTATCCAACAGGGCAAAGTACATTTTTACTGGTATATCACAACTGGCTTTTGCATATGCTGATTTACGTTTCATCTGAGCCTCCTGCCATTGTGAAAGTTAGCATAGTGAAGAGGCAGTCTCTTTAAAGCACTTTCTCCCTGTATTGATAGCTACATTTTATTCAGTTTTTCAACTGTCAAATTTTAGAGATAATTCTGGACAGACTATTCGGTCATACTCTGCTACCTGATGGCTAAAGATTATCTGTCCTACTAATTCATGTGGAAACAAATGCCAGGGGCCTCTGAAACTTATGTCAAGAGTTTGATGTTTACAAATTATGTAACGAGATTCAGATTTTGCTAGGAAACTAGCTAAATATGGTCATATGCTATGTACATCTCTAACAAAATTATATTATAGAATCATAGAATCATTTAGGTTGGAAAAGACCTTTAAGATCATCGAGTCCAACCATCAACCATGCCCACTAAAACATGTCCTAAAGTGCCTTGTCTACACGCTTTTTGAATACCTCCAGGGATGATGACTCCACCACTTCCCTGGGCAACCTGTTCCAAAGCCTAACAACCCTTTCAATAAAGACATTTTTCCTCATATCCAATCTAAACCTCCCCTGACACAACTGGAGGCCATTTCCTCTTGTCCTATCACCAGCCACCTGACAGAAGAGACCAGCATCCACCTCACTACAACCTCCTTTCAGGTAGCCGTAGAGAGCGATAAGGTCTCCCCTCAGCCTCCTTTTCTCCAGGCTAAACAACCCCAGTTCCCTCAGCCGCTCCTCATAAGACTTGTGCTCCAGGCCCCTCACCAGCTTCGTTGCCCTTCTCTGGACACGCTCCAGCACCTCAATGTCTTTCCTGTAGTGAGGGGCCCAAAACTGAACACAGGACTCAAGGTGTGGCCTCACCAGTGCCGAGTACAGGGGGACAATCACTTCCCTGCTCCTGCTGGCCACACTGTTTCTGATACAGGCCAGGATGCCATTGGCCTTCTTGGCCACCTGGGCACACTGCCAGCTCATACTTAGCCGACTGTCAGCCAGCACCCCCAGGTCCTTTACTGCCAGGCAGCTCTCCAGCCACTCTTCCCCAAGCCTGTAGCGTTGCACGGGGTTGTCGTGACCAAAGTGCAGGACCCGGCACTTGGCCTTGTTGAACCTCATACAATTGGCCTCGGCCCAACGATCCAGCCTGTCCAGATCCCTCTGCAGAGCCTTCCTACCCTCAAGCAGATCAACCCTCCCTCCCAACTTGGTGTCATCTGCAAACTTACTGAGGGTGCACTCAATCCCCTCATCCAGATCATTGATAAAGATATTAAAGAGAACTGCACCAGTACTGAGCCCTGGGGAACACCACTTGTGACCGGTTGCCAACTGGATTTAACTCCATTCACCACAACCCTCTGGGCTCATCCAGCCAGCCAGTTTTTTACCCAGTGAAGAGTGCACTTGTCTAAGCCATGTGCCACCAGCTTCTCGAGGAGTATGCTGTGAGAGACAGTGTCAAAGGCCTTGCTGAAGTCCAGGTAGACAACATCCACAGCCTTCCCCTCATCCACTAGGCAGGTCACCTGGTCATAGAGGAGATCAGTGTGGTCAAGCAGGACCTGCCTTTCATGAACCCATGCTGGCTGGGCCTGATCCCCTGGTTGTCCTGCACCTGCCATGTGAGCGCACTCAAGATGAGCTGCTCCATAATCTTCCCTGGCACCGAGGTCAGGCTGACAGGCCTATAGTTCCCTGGATCCTCCCTCCGACCCTTCCTGTAAATGGGCATCACATTGGCAAGCCTCCAGTCATCTGGGACCTCTCCCGCTGAGTAGGAGTAAGAGTAAGGCAGAAGAAATTAAAAGGGACAAACCTTGCTTTATCTTGGACTGACTTTGAAAATCCCCATGAGACTGCATCTGGTTTTCAGCGCATAGTGCCAGCATGCTAGGTTAGACAGCTTGACATCAGGTACCACAAAGAGTATCCACTGCTAAGTGTTCCCTGAAAACCTTTTCCTGCATAGAGTACTCTGGCACTACCCTATCATGGGCTTGGGTGCTAAGTAGAACTGGTTAAATAAAATGTACTACATTAATAGTCAGTGATTTTTGCAGAGGTTTTATAATTAAAAAAAAAATTACAAAAATAACCTTGATATTTTTGCATATACCTTTTTGGTGTCTGGACATATAAAATGCTTAAAAATCACATGATATATATGCTGAGACAAATATTACATTGCTTTCACTTCAAAACTCTGGGTAAAGGCAGCTCCATCTTGCAGCGTACTAAATGCAGGGTAACTGCATTAGTGCGAACCAAACCTAGGGTAATCACAAGCACTCAGAGACAGAAAATGCTCTAACCATGCTGTCTCACTGGTACCAACCATAATTTTAGTTTTCTATATCACCAGAAATTGGGTTGCGTAAGATCCGCATCACCTACAGATATATTGGAAATTTAACTTATTTAGGGTGCAAATTTTTCCTCACGGGGCTCGGGAAAACCTGATGTTTCAGGAAGTGATCTAAGTTATTTTCAATGTTAAATAATTAACCTTGTCAGAAATCATAAGATATTAGAAAAAATGTGTATTTTTTGTCAGTCAGTATGCATACTGTGTTGCAATATTCTATAAGTGGCTACATATTAAGGATTATATATAGATCTGCATATAGAGACTCTGGTAGCCAAAGGGTTAACCTTATTTAAGTAAACCTCTGTTTATCCCTAGAGTGCTTACTAGTGTAGTAGCTTACTTATTGAATAAATTCTTCAGTAATTAGAAAAATTTAGTTTTAGTAAACTTAAATATTCTAGTTATGAACTTTAATCAAATTCAGATTAACTGTGGTCTGAGAGTAAAAGAGATGAAGCACATGCTGATTGAAGACATTGCTCATTGCCACTGCAATGATTCAGAGGAGCTAAAGAACAAAAATGCAGAACAAAGGAGAACCTAAAGTGTTTCTGTGTGAGTTGCAGCATCAGTTTTTACTGTAACATACAACATACTTGTGTTATGGCATCAAGTTGTGTTCCTCACATGATAGCTGTACCTCAAGCGAGATGTTAGGACATGTCAGTAGTTAAAATAGGCTGAAATGGAAGTTAACCTGAAACATCCCTGGAGCAGATATTGGAAAGCACCTGTGTGATTTTGGACCTGCTTGGCAGGCAAGGATTAGCTCCTGAATGCTAAAGACTTCTTTCAAAATGGGAATTAGATGGAAGCAGCAAGGGATTACATGGTAAAAATGATTTCTCAGGAGTGAAGCGTCAATAGCTTACAAGCATGCTTATTTAGACTGGTAGCCTTTTTACTTGGTTCCGCCTGTGTCATCTAGTGTTTGTCCCAGACTTTCATGTTCTGTGACTCTAGCGAGCTGTTGCAGGCAAATAGCCCCTAAGGTCTATATATGCAAAAACTTTAGGCTTCTCTTCATGGAGCAGAAACGATCTAAATGACAGAAACTCTAGCTCCTAGATCACTACCAGGAAGCCCCAGAGTTGGAAGCATCAGCTCTAGCTGATATTTTAAAGGTAGAAGCTCTTATTTCACAGAGGATACATGGAGTACCTAATAACCTCTGCTTGAAATGACATTTCCATCACTGTAAAGCTCCTTCTCATCTCTTAAACTTCTAATTGCTCTCCTTTGATTCTCTCCATCTAAGTCCATCCTGTTATAAAATGCTGTGCCCAAAGCTGGCACAGTACAGCAGCTGAGGGATTCATCAGCTCTGAGGAAAGATGTCTTAGTAAATCCCCACACTAAACATTATCCTGTTACTCAGTTCTTGCTCTCTTGAAACTTGTTTTTTTGCAACACCTAGCCAGTTATCCTCCATTCCATATATGTATGAAGTAGTTCTTATTCTCAAATTCTCACTGGACATACTTCTTCTTTTTTAAATTTCATTACAGTGATTTCAGTCTATTTCTCCAATTTATCAAACTCTGTTCTCTGGACTGTTTAAAAAACAGCTTTTTGTCATCTTAGATGCATAGTCTCTATTTTGTTGTTCAAATCATTTATGCAAACCAAAACTGAACAAAAAATAGCACTGAGTATTCCAAGTATTTAATGTGGCCTCTTTCCCATTGGCATAATTATTTGTGCATGTGCACGTTGGGTGTTTTTGGCTGAATGTATATTTACCTTAAAGTAAGTAGATCATATTTTCCCAGCTTGAATATGAGACTCTATATAAGGCACTATCAAAAGCTTTAAAAATCAGGCAAAGTCTTACCTATTATCTGTTTCTTCTTCTATCCACTAAGTCAGTTATCATGTCAAAGGAGTAAATTTGCAATGAGAAATGACATTTTGAGTTTGCAGTACTTTAGTTTCCATCCATGCTTTGAGGGATGTATTTCATTTTGTACTAGAATTTTTATGTTTCAATAAATAACAGAAGCATTTAGCTCTGTGGAATAGAACTTCCCAGGGCATTCATATTTTCATATTAGTACAGTATTTGATACTACACAATAGTCGTGAAAAGAATGCAGTTTGTGTTGTTTTTCTAACCAGAGTCATCAATTCCAATGTCAACCACCAGTTGGAAGTTGAACTTACTAAATTTATTAAGAACAAGTGTAAAAGTTGACATAAAGCTATAAATCATTCCTCCATACCTTCTGCTTCTGAAACACTTCTGAGAGATTAGATTTTCTATACAGTTGGTCTAACATTTATTTATTCCAGAATATGACAATGCTTCATAATAAAACTTGCCAATGTTTATATTTATGGAAGTTTCAGAAGACAGAATGAGCTTCTTCCCTAATTCTATCTGACAACAGTTACTGATGCCCAGAAAAATTATCTTGGATTGAAATTACTTTCAGTCACAGAAACCATTATAAATGGCAAGGAGGGAAGGTGGGAAGAAATGAAGGAGAGAAGGAAGGAAAGAAGGAAGGAGGGAAGGAAAAGAGGAAGAAAGGATTACCTAGTGTACACCAGAAATGGCTATTTCAGTCTCAATATATTGTGGAAGTTACATGAATTAATATTTCTTATGTAAATTAAGACATTCTTTTATTAGTCCTACTTGCATTGTATACAAATATTGGGAGTTACCAAAAGTAATAATGCACATGCTTTAAAAAGGAAAGGAATTAGAGGACAAAATGTGAGCAATACTGCTTAAAAATTTCTGAAGGAAGATATTTTCTGATCACTAATGACTGTTGACTTCAAACCACAAAGTCAACATGCAGAGAAAAATGCAATCCTAGTTGATTACTGTGAATGGCCAAATACCTCAGTTTCTTTTGAAAGGTCCCTTGAGTTGTCCTTGGTTATAATTTTAAAATTAAATTCATTGGCAAACAGGGTGAGCCATAAATCTGAATGTTCTTTGACTTCACATATTTTTGCTAAATGTTTGGTTCCTAAAGCTGTACAGTGCAAAGAGATAGACATTCTTGACAGGTAAATAAGTCAGCCACATCAATCATACAAAATATACATTAACACTATACAGCCAATTCATCAAGTGACTGAAGTCCAAAATGCTTTTTAGCTGGCCTGACTTTCCTACATGGCTTGAATGAAAAACTTGAATCCTCTGCATTTCTGTTAGAGGTATTAACTCTTCCAGTCCCTCTGAAAACTGCAGTCACTATTCATGTAATTTACAGTCAAACAGAAAATGTGTGACATCAACAACACACTCAGGTTATTCTCCTTGGGAATTCTGATTTGAAGATTGTAACCCAAAATGGTGACTCATCTAAAAAATTTTGGTTCCTGACCATCACTTTCCCTGAATCAGTGTTGACAGTTTTATTATATTAAGAACTCAGAATAAGAACCCTAACAAACGCCTTAATTCCACATGTTTTTCTTACTAATTCCTTAGAGATTAAATTATATGATCACCATGAAGAATATATTGATTCATAATGAGTTGCCTTGGAGAATGCTTGGTTAAAATTCATTTGCTTGTGTACAGCACTGATATTTTTAGAAATGGTATCCACTTTGTCCTGTAAATAGGTTTTGGGAAGGAGAGGTGAGGATTCCTTAACAAGAAATTATATTGATTTATGCATCTTGGGTCAGGCCTCATATAAAAAGCCATCTTACCTGTAATCTTAATACGACAATTATGCAAGGAAAGTGGATTTTACTTTGGGATCTTCCTGTTCTTAAATGATTTGTTTACAAGTCAAAGAGAAATTCATATGCCCTTAGTCTAGTTACATTTCCTTCTATGTTTGTCTTCAAACCTTGAAAAATTTGTCCATCTACATGTTCAGTCCATGTCAAAGATGGGATTTAAATAATCGGGATTAATATAAGCAAACTGAGCAGCAAAGAAAATAATTAAATAAACAATTATGTTAATCAGATCCTGTAAAATGTCTCTCCAAGACAGATTGCAAGGGGTGAAATACTAAATGGGAAATTTCTAGGGTCCTTGTTTTAAACACAGAGTGTGACAGTACTGTATAGCATATCAATGGGTGTAAATTGATTGCCTATGCCTGTTTGGTTTAGAGTGACTGATTTTAATTGAGAAATTTACATAGTGTAAAAATCCTTTTTCCTCCTGTAAAAACTTATCTAGTAGATGTAGATAAGAAAGTCAGACCTTTCAGGAAATCTTAGCTCAGAATCAAAGGGAAACACAACCTCGGTCCGCCATGTCCCAGTCAGGCTACCAATTAGCCTGCGTCCCTCCTATTCAAAGTGATATATTGCCTTGACATTTTGACAAACTGAAATTTTCTGAGGGGAAAACCATTTCAGGAAAGAAAGAAAGAAAGAATCCTGATCACTCCAACTTCATTACCATTCCTACATAATTAAAACATTATTCCCTTTGTTTACTGTCCAACCTAGTATTTCTTGCACACTCAATACATTTTTACAAGTAAGAAAATTTCTGGTTTAACAGTTTTCCTGAAGGTTCATGACAGCCCTTCTCACAGCTTATCAGGATCACTCCTTTTGAGTTATCATATTTAATTATGCAAGACTTCCTCAAAACTATGGAGAATTTGATGTACTGCAGGCTAGAAAAGAAAGGTAAAAAAACTATAATATATATTGATAAATGTCACCAGTAAAGATGATATAGGATGCTATTTTATATGGTGTTGCCGTTTTAAAACCTTTATATTAATTTGCCATATAGTAAATTACCAATTTAAATAAAAGGCCAACAGATAATTGTATTCCTTTACTATGAGGAACACTTGAACTAATTTGAAGTAATGCATCAAATTATCTAAAACCATTTAGTCAAACATACTAGAGAAGGGTCAAATCTAGGGCAGCACTATTTAAATCAAATTGAATTCCATCTTGAGAATGGATTTCAAATAGATTTTTAATTGCAGTATTTTGTCCATAGGGCATTCTATCACACACTTTTTGTTTGCAAGTAAAATCCACCAGAGTGTCCTCCATCAGGACAGTGCCAGGTCTCTTTATCATTACAAAATTTCTGTATTATGAAGTAGGTAAATATGTTCTGAGGCTTTCATTCTTTGCTCATTTTGCTTTTAGTTAATCTCTCAAGCCAAACACTGGGTACTTCCAAGGTCAGGTTCATTTTGTTAAGTAGAAAAACAGGAAACAAAACCATAAGACTAGTCGGGCTTTTCCTCATATACCAGAGAGAAACTGCAAAGATGGCGCAGATGTTTTCCTGCAATGGTGTGATCCATGGCAGGAAAAGCTGGTCCGTGAAGCTGGCAGGGTGGCTGCCCAGGGCCTGCAGGAGAAGGATGCAACACCACACATGAAGCGCCCTGTCACTTCATTGCTCTCTGGCAGTACTGCCTAACCACAGAGGATGCCAAGCCAAGCATTTTCTTGGCGCTGTGAGGGTTTTAGTGTGCAGCATGGAAGTCTGGCAGGGAAAGCATTTGTGGCAGCACTGGGACTGCCCTGGAGAAGCATCCCCCTGAGCACAGGGACACCCAGCTATGGGCTTTCACTGTGCTTCCAGGTATATGCAAGTGATCCCCCCTTCTATTTTTTAACTTCTGTGTGGATCACAACCCCAGAAAGAAATAGAAAGGTGAGGTATTGCCATGATGACAACAGAAAAGTTATTATGTTTCGGATACATTTTGGCCTTTCCTCAAGCCTTATACAAGTGGTCCTTACCACTGCTGGAAATCTAAGTCCAGGAAATTAGGTTTAAAGTACATTGGAAGATGACATTGTAAATGAAGGCAGGCTCCTAAGTTATTTCCACTAGTGGAAAAAAAGAAGTAAGTTTTGCAAAAAGGTGACATGCAGTATTTTTCAATTAAAGACAAAATCATATAATCCTTTCAAAAGCACAGTGACAAGTTCACTTTTTTTAAATACCCTTCTGGATAGATGGCAATAACTAAACTGATCTATTGGTTTGTGAGTTTTTTGGACAAAACCTTTGCTAAATGAATAGTAACTGCAAATGTACTTGTTGGTTTTTCTCAAGACTTACAGGAAAGGTTCATTCTTAAAAGATTGATAAATTATTTACAGTACTTTTGTTTACAATTAGTCCTGGTTACAGTTCTATTTCAGGTATTTTGTTGTGGGACTGAATTGGTTTCAAATTGCAGGGGTCATCACAAATGAAATGTCCAGTTCTAGATATGACGGACTTTGCTTTGTTAGAAACACTTTTCTTAAAGGCTACAAAGAAACATTAAGTACCTGGGTTTTTTATTTGCTGTTCTTCCTAACGCAGTACTGTCAGTGAAAATCAGCACAACAGAGAACTTTTGCATCATTTGCATGTCATGTAACCTCTCAAAACAATTGAGTTGTAAATTTGCTTTAAATATGTTTATAAAGGACCCTAAAGTCACACGTAACGGTCCTAACAAGCAGCTGATATTAGTAAACTAATAAAACTGCAGCCAGGACACACTACAAAATTAAGGGCAGCTAGTTGCAGGAACTGGAGCAGAAATACAGTACAATAACACAGACAAGGATTTTTAAATCTATCCTGGTTGGGTGGAAACTACTAGTAGAAGTGGCTTCTGCCAGTGTGCAAGTGGTGCAGCTCTTCACAGAGACAGCACCAACAGCAGGGAGTTAGAGAACTGCACTTTTAATAGCACTTGGTTTTAGAACTGGGCATGGTTCTGGGTCTACCAAACCAGTGGCACCCAGCTCCGGTGCAAGGCTGATTGTGACAGATGTGCCAGAAGTTCTCACAATGAAGAAGTGACCATGTCGTGAATAGAGGATGTTGGAAAGCAAACAAAATGGGTGTAGAAACCCTCTAATCAGGAAAGTTCTTACACGCATACTAAATTTTATATTTAATGTTAAAAAAAAAACCAAAAAAAACCAATATCTTCCCTAAATCATGGCCATAAAGAAAAAGAATTTTACATGAAAAATACAAAAAAAAGGGACAAAATATTACTTGTTCACTCTAGTCTTTCCCTGTAAGTACCTGCACAAGTCATCTGAATCTGTGAAATCTAAACAGCCTACCTGTTCTGCTTTGTAAATATTTGATTTCTAAACCAAAGTTCAGTTAGGTAAATGGGATATTTTCCATGTAAGCTCCTAGCATAATAGATCAGGCCCTTCTATTGATGTTAAATTGTGTATTGGTTGCCAAGTACATTTGACACTGAGAGTAGCTGTTGTAAATTCATCATATAAATGTTCTGAAATAAAAAATATATATATTTAAAACTTCTGTTATTCATTTGACAGACTTGAATCAAAGGAGCCTTTCCTGTCCGTTGGGTAAGTAGGAATATGTATATTTCCATGAATATTTATATATTCAACTACCATACAATATAATGCATGAGATTATGTTTCAACTTTATGGTTATTTACTGTATGTAAGCTTAGAAAAAGTAGTTATTAGCCAATAAAGTAAGCAGTTGTGGATATCTGCCTTCTTAAAAAATACTAAGTATGTTTTGTTTCTATTGACTAACCAAAATTTATACTAAAAGACATGTAGGAATTAAACATTGCATTGAAATGTAGCTGGTTTATTATTTTGTTTTCAGTGAGTTTTCAGTCAGAAACCATTTCAAATCCTGTCTATACCACCTGCCTAAGCCCCTGAACAAATAATTGAAAGTTTATTTTAAAATAAAAATTTTGTGATACTTCAATACAGAAATAAAAGCAAAATCATAAAATAGAAAAATATCACGTTTAGCTGAATTATACATCACTACACTGATTTGCATATTACAGCTATTGTCTTCATAGCCTCATAGCCGCTTAAAGTTATATGATCTCTATATTAAAATTATTAACTCATCTTTCTTAAAACTTATTTTTAAATATGACATATTCTGAAAAAAAAAGTACCGTTCTTTTATGAAATGTAGACCATTATGTACATTAAAGGTAAATATCTGTATTTTACTTCTGAGTCTGACTTTCACTTTTCATGCACTGTTTTTCTTTTAGCTTCTTTCTTTAAAACTTTCCTAGGTTTCCTAACATTCTCACTGCCTGTTTTCCTTCATAACTGTCTATTCTTTATGTCTCTTCATTCTCATTTTTCTTTGTTCACAACACCATGCTTCATGCTGCCAAAAACATAAACTGCAGACAAAAGATCCTATGCAAAATAGCCATTTAAGGGTTAATTCTACCATGTAATTATCAGTAGCTTCCAAATTGTTGCAATAACTGCAGATCAAAAAACTACTTCGAGTTCTGAAGTGTGAATTACAGTTCGCAAACAAAGGAAGAGCGTCAGTTATGAAAAGAGAAACTCAACAAATCAGCATAAGCAGGATTGAGAGATGTCTGAGTTTCTATAGCATAAAGTAACTTTGGTTTGTTTGAGTATATTTTGAATTAATTGCTTTCCATTTCTACTTTCTACCAACTCAAAATTATTGAAAAATAAGTACAATGCTGGTCAAAATGTGGGAGGAGGGGGTGTGCTCTTGGTCTGCATGCTTTGAAATATCCAAATTCATTATCAAATTCAGTCACTTCTGTTATTACCCTTCCTTACTCCACTTTGTAACTTGTCCTATTGAGTTGGTTTTTTGAGGCCTCCACTGTTGTAATGATGTGATTACCCGAAAATCTCAACTCTAAGATTAAAAAAGAAGTTGCATGCCGTTGTGGCTGAGGAGCAAACTTGAAAGTGTAAAAATCCAGGAAGCAAATAAAAGACAACAGTAGTGATTTTATTAATAGAAATTGCCACGAAATAATAAATCCTACTTTTGTAGTTCTTGACATGATCTTAAGAACTTTGCTGGCAATTTTAGGTTATTTGGGGATGTCTACCTAGGAGGAAGTATTATGCTTATGTTTTGTGGTTGGGTTTGTTTTCAGATGAGCAGATTGGTGGCCACTGTGTAAATCCACATTACCTCCACGTAGCCATTGAATGTGACTTTGTTGCTAAACTGGATTCCTCTTGGGAATTCTAATCTGAACAAATAGACTTAGCCTCTTCCCAAAACTTCCCAGAAGTTTGACTGCCATGTACTTGAATTTTTTTTTTTTTTGCAAGTTCATAATGATAAGGGTAGAAAATATAAAAATTAGTCCCCGCCTCTGTACGACTTTTGCCTTTTACTTCTGTAGTTCCTCCACCCTAAAGGAGGGCTTCAGACAGAGGTTAGAGCGCTGTGCTGTGAGGAGGGGTCCAAGTCAACATCCACCTCCTTGGTACTGAGTCAGAGAGATGCTCCTCCTAGTCCCACAGTAATTGGGGGGCTTATTTGTTCAGAGCATGAGCTCTTGTGCCAATACCTGCATCTAAGGTTTTAACCCAGGCTGCCAGCTGCAACCACCAGTCTTTTAAAATACAGTACATTTTTGCAGAAGAATGCTGACTCAACCTCAATTAGACTAACATATAGGTGCCCTTAATGCCTCTTGCAGCCAGAGTTGGTCAAAACACCAATCTAAATTACTTTAGGTTGCCTACAGATTACTTGCTCCTGCACACCAGCCTTTCATTCACCTACCTTCTGCGACAGATATTTGTTCCCACATTTTCATTATACTGCCTGTAGGGGCTAATTATGGTTTTTCATTTTGCTGTGACTAAGCTAACGACTTCTTGGTGCTTTTCCATTGTTAATTCTTTTGGTGGGGGAAAGGAACATGAAGTGTGACAGCCTAAGAGCTCGAGACTGCCATAGTTTGTTGAGCTCTGCATGTATGTGCAGGGCTGGAGCCTTCCCATGAGACATCCCACAAAGGAAAAGTGGTTCTTAAAATGATGCATTGTATTCCCTCTCTCAGAAAGCAGCCAGCTACAGAGAGAAGCAGACCCCACCTCTTGCTGCTGTAGTTTGTGTCCTGAATGCAGGGAGAGAACAACTCCTGTACTCCCTTGGTAAAGGAAACTCCATTTATCCTTCTTTCTATGCAAAGTGCATAGCAAAGCAGAAAAATCCATGCTTCTTTACTCCCTGTGCAAGACAAGGGCATAATTTGGCACTGAAGTAGCAGTAACCTCTTTAATGCAAGTCTCTAATGGTAGCAGTCAGGAGCAAAAATTCATCATTCAGGTCAGGGTATCTGAATTCAATGTTATGATTTTGGGCTAGAATACAAAGTTGACATGAGATACATGTTGCCTTCCTTTGCCTCTTAGAGATGAAAATAAAAACCGTAGGGAAGGCTGAAACATCTCTTGACAGTGCTGAACACTGAGTGTTAGCCTGTAGGGGCACAGGATGCTTCTCCCCACAGGTGTTATGTCCACACTTCTGGGGTTTTGTGTCCATATTCAACCTAAGCAAGACAGACAGTTGTCTGGACTTTCTTTCCTTTTCACGTGATGTAGCGTTTAGGTTCATGTAGGGTTAGAATAAAAAAGAAGTTGTGCGAATAGCCAGAATACCTGGAAGACTTTACCATCAGAGGCAACAAATCTGGTAAAACTCCACCAAAGTGAAGGCTACTGACAGTGCATCAAATTAACTTGATGCAGAAGTCTTTGAAACATTCAGACCTAGAAAGACCAGGTAGGTCAAGAGGTACAAAACTGGGTACTGCAAAAAGGACAATTTAACAGCCAGCTCATATTAAGTTCATCCCGCTTTGTGGCAAAATATGTATAATATTTTTTTAAAAAATATTTAAAATGCTCTCCATATTTGGCATTTTGTGCTTAATAATAATGATGCACAATTATCCCCTCAACAAAACTCTTACCATTATCTCTAGATGGTTAGACTGATAATGCAGTTACTAACCATTCACCCAGATATTTCACGGCAGCTGATTCATGGTAACTATCTGTATGTAAAAGTTTAGCCCTTGATAAATTCTGGATAATATTGCATGCAGGTTTGTAATTGGACATCAGTCTGAGCCCTAAAATTCAAAACTCATATTGTAAGACACAGCCATTGCAGCATCTTTTAAGACCTGTAATAGTATTATATAGTCAAGAGAGACCATAATTATTTTGTAACCGTCTCACACAGTAGAAATTCTTTGAATTAATTCTTGCTTGTATCTAACTGTAATTATATGTAACTTTCATAATAACATACAGTCTTTACTTTAACACACGCAGTGGTAGAAAATCCATCACAGAAATTAATAAGTTTTGTCAAACTTTTAAAAATATTTGTCTTTGTTAGGTGTCACTTAATATGTCCTGTAATGTTGAATTCAGAAGAGACAGGGAGAGAGGGTAAGAAACAGAGCTGATTTTTTCTGAGGCTAGTGAGAACTTAGATTCATATGCTGCCAGCTGCAAAGAACGGCATTACTTCTGGATAAGCAGGCAATAGCTCTTCAGTGAGACGGTCTTTGAAAATGCCTGTGTTTTATACCTCTGGTTGTCAGCTGAGATTCAATCTATTTCTCTTTCTTTTGTGTAGATGTTAAAAAAAAAATTCAATACAAACTGCTGACTTTTTCACTCTTCTTTTTTTTTCAAGATTGGTTGTTTGCTATAAACAGATATATTTAGGTGGAAAGCCCAGAGAGACACATAAATGAAAAGAATGCATTGTATGCATTTATTACATGATTAACTCTTGTCTGTTGTGGGAGAAAGAACACAGATACAAGTAAAATTGACACTAATTGCAGCATTTTTTTTTTTCATTCTCAGTAAAAAACTAGAGATCTGTATGAACTACTATTTTCCTTACTGAGGTCCTGTTTCTATTAAGTATATGAGAATAGAAAATACTGAAAAGCCATGTTTTTCCAAATCACAGCTTAATCACAGTACCTTTCAAATCACGGGTACTTACTTCTAGAAGAGATGGAGGAATTTTGGTGGGCTCAGCTTTAGTAAGTGCTTCCAAAACACAAAAAGTAAAATTCCTTCATTTTCTTCTGGCAGAATTGTTCTGAGAAACATCTAACAACTGGAATTTGTCACCCACATTTCTTCCTCTTGCTCAGTATTTTCTTTCCCATACGGCCATTTTGCAGAAGACCTACAGGAAATCCTGCACTCAAACACCAGTTTGAGGGATCCCATTCTGAAGAAGTGAGATAGTTAAAAAAAAACCAACAAACTAGTCCTTGCAGGCTCCGTTAGGATAATATTCAGTCCACTTCCAAAATATGCAGGTTCCTTCAATTCACAGTTTTTGTGTGGATTTTTTTTTTACAGAAAATAGGTTATAAGGCACAAAACAGAATGTAGCCACGTCATCTGTACAATAAATACCGTAACACCTGTCCCCCATCCTGATTATTGGATAGCACCAGTGGAAGGAGCAGACACTGTTCCTACTGTTGCCATCCAGCTTTTGAAGAGAGATAACTAAGAAAATTATTTTCCTTCAGCAGAGGAAAAATATAAAAAGGAGGTAATGGATGCATTTCGCACTGTTAATACAAAACCAGTAAAACTACCAGCATGAACATAATCTTGTAATTCTCATTCACATTCAGGCCAGGTATACAGGATCTGTGTTTTCATGAAAAGCATGGGAGGACCGAACACACTTGACAATTATTTAAACTCATTGTTTAGAGACAGGCAGTAATTCCTTATGCTTAAAACCACTCGGGCTCTGTGAGTTAGATAGGCAGCAGCAGGTCTTCTGCAGTTGCAGAGAGTACCCTCTAAAACAACCAACTTTTTAATTATGTGTGAGGTTTAGCCTGGAGGCCAGAACCAGAAGTCAGGGGATGGCAAGGGCCGTGTACATGGGCAGGGTGAGTGTAGTCCCCAGAGAGACAGGAGGGATTTGGGGGATGATAACACATATGGAAAGCTGGGAATCTTCATGTGGAAGATGCTGAGAATCTATACAGTTTAATTTCAAGCAGCATTACTGATACACTTCTCTTCCAACAATTTAACAAAAACCATAAGGAATAAGCTTTGCTATAATTGTTGCCTTTCCATTATTAAAAGGCTCTGAAACAGTGGATTAATATCACCATTTTATAAATTTATAAAAAGTTTTTTTGCTTGAAGATACCTCTGAAGAAGCAATTATGATGCCCCAGTAATAATAATGGTGTTGCATTGCTGTTACTGCATTTGTCAGTGTTTTTTTGTCATTACTCAGCGTTTAAAGATCCCAGATTATGTATTTTTCTACTCATCTACAATCTAAATAATCATTTTATGGTTCCTCTATTTTCCTGATCTTTTTGATTCTACACCACTTCTACACACACAGAAAAATATATATTGCATAGAAAACAGACTAATACATTTGGCCAAAAAAGTATTTTCCTAATTCTGTTAACTTTTATTTGCAACAAATATGCACCTTAATACTTTCTTTTTCCCCTCTCTGACCTTAATAACATCAGTAACAATGAACTTCATAATTGAGAAAGGCAACAGAGCATAAGATCACTTTTTTTCTCTTCTGGTGATTCTATTTGCCTTTTCCTTTTATTTTCTCTCTGTTATTTCTGTCATCCAAGACTATCTTTTCATTAGTAATTCTAGGAAAACAATACATATACAAGTCATTTATATTCTGGGTTAATGATGAACAGTTCCTCAGTACTGCATGTCTGTAGCCTCACCTGTGTACGAGACAGGGTGTTCTCTAGAGGAGGAAAAATGATGTGCAAGAGAATGTTTCTGAAGGAAAATCAGGAGGCCGAAACTTTTTTTTTTTTGGGAGGGGGCAGGGGGGAGGATGGAAGGAAATAAACAGGTATGCAGGAACATAAGAACAGAAAGGAAAGTCCAGGGGAAAAGACTACACAAAGAAGCAAAAAGGAAGGTATTTTCTTACAATGGAAAATGGAGAGGAAGGAAGGACAGTATTTGTTGGGTATGTAACCTCACTGTGGAACAACACTATTTACTTCAATCTCACTGGGTTTTGCCCAAACAGTAGTCACTGATCCAGGAGTTCTAGAAAGTGTTTGGAGAGGTCTGTGTTAGCACAGTATTCCTATTTCCTATTTCTGAGGTATCAACATAGCATCTTGGCCCACCAGTCTCTATGGGTTTCTGTGAATATGCACACCTTCCTGTGGCAGGCTAACAGGCACATGAAACAATTTCATAAATGAGACCTAGCTCCCTACTCACAACACATCTGAAAATCGAGACAAGTTTTCATCCTTCATATGGCTGGTGCCATCTGAAAGACTTTATTTATTTTCAGATCATTACAAAGAAGTTTTAATTCAATATCTTCCCCTTGATAAATATATTGAAAGATAATAATTATGAAGTTTTATATATTGAATTTCAAATTCCCTATACTGCTGTTCAAATCAGTCAATCTGTATTTGTCCCTTGCTCTTCTGTGTTGCTCTTACTATTTCTGTATGATAGTAACAACTGAAACTCTTCTTAATATTAAGTTCTTAGCATGCTAGGGCTTATACAAATATTTGGAGAGGATCTGATGGCTGACCCCTCCAAATCCACCTTTGAAATCAGCTTAACATTTTTCACTAGCAAGTGAAATCTGAGATTGGTCCATCTACCTAACATCTTACTTGCTCTTGTGCTAAAAGAGAAAGGTGGGACAGCAAAGTCAAATGTATGCTTAAAAGACCGAACCACAGAAAGACAGCCAGTACTGTTATGCTAGCTTTTACTTGAAAATCTGCTTCAAACCCTTCTGCAGTAATATAATTTGCAGTTTCTTGATAAAGAGATTTCTTCTTTGGAGTTTGACCACCCATGATCACAATAGCAATCAGCAGCTGGCCTTGCTTCAACAGTTATTGCTCTACACCATTGCTGTATACATTGGCTTTCTAAAATGGCTGGGTGCTTTAAACTTTGACATTCTTGTAAAAAGCCCTATCAAGAGCACTGCCACAGATCCTAGTTTATGTTTTTTCTCTTCTTATCTTTCTTTTTTTAAAGCAAAGGGAACATATCAAAGAACAAGGCACATGTAAAACAGTGGTAACCATGCTGGCCAATTGGCTAGGCTGAGTAAGGATGAAGCAAATTAGGGAGGCAGAAGAAAGAAGATAATATTACCTAGAATTTTTTTTAGTACATGTTTTTCTTTGCAATGTAAAATTATGAAACGTATAAAAACGGACATGTTTTCACTTCTATTCGTGTGTTCTTACCATAATATATAAGTACCCTTTCTGAGTTTAAATGGGACCATCATTTCTCTTCCCTGTCCTAGGTTTTGTGTTGAGGGGTAATGTACAACCCTAACAATGATGTTTACTACTGTGAATAGTGATGGGAAGAGGGAAGGATTTTTTTCTTGATTCTATACAGTTTTAAACTTTGATAATTTCACTGAAGTGTTGTGTCCCACAGAAAGCTGCACCACTAGAGTTGAGATCATGGAAGAAATGGAAGATGTCTTCCAGAGAGATTGTAGAGTCTCCGTCTGCTGGGGTTTCCAAGTCTCAGCTAGGTAAAGGCAAGGCTGACCTGATCTGGCCCTGGGTCTAGCCCATCGGGTAGGATGCTGAACCAGATCCCTTCTAGAAGCGCCTTCCAGCTCTATGAATAGGCAGGGAAGCCGCATTAGCTGTTGGACATAAGGCAATGTACAGTGATACTTCCAGCCTCTGAGTCCCCTCTCTGAAATCAGAACGGCCTGTCCCAGGACAGGAAGTTTGTTAAGAGAGGAGGCAATGCAGAAAGAGGCATATCAGAGAGAAGCATTGCTGACACAGAGCAAATTGGAGGTCCTACTTGTTTCTTACATTTGTTAAAGGTTTTTTTAAAAGATATTAAACTTCAGGCTAGGATACACGGTCTTAAGTGTTACTATGTCGATAGCCTTGTGCATGATACTAGGGAATGACAACTTACATCTTGCCTTATTGGATCGTTCCATGCTCTAGTATACCCCTCATTCAAAATAAAACAAAATCAGGATGTGCCCTGATAGGAGGCAAGCTTTCAAGTAGTAAAATGAATCAGATCATAGGCTGTTTTCCACAAATTTAGCTTAATCTGAGATCTGACCTCATTTAAGAACAACTTTTCAACTACATTGGTATCTGCCTTTATATAACTTAATGTGAACACAAGCAGGACTGTGTTGAGGGTATTTAGGGTCATATTCAACAGTTTCTGTTTGGCCCAAGTTGATGTTGATTTCAAGAAGAAGGGTCTTGATTTTATCCATTTTGGTTTTGGGTTGGGTTGGGGGGGGATTGCCTTAGTTCTAATTATGAACTGCAGTTCAAAAGCAATCTGCGGTTATCCATTGAGTTAGGGAACATTTTATCTCAGGTTCAGGCTGGGTTCTTATAATTCTTATCATTCTGCAAGCCAAAGTGCAGCTTTGCCAACATCAGCCATACACATGGGAGTGTATGCACAGGTTGTAACACGTAGCAGGTTGTAACAATTTTACTAATGATGTACACAAAAATAAATAGAAATTAGGTCACATTCTGTCTTGCCGATAGTATGATAAGAGTTTTATTGCTAACAGTTTAATTACTGTGCTGTAATGACTTTTATTTGTAAAGTCTTCAGCTTTGGTTCTGAATTCATGTAAAGATCAGTTCTGTTCAGTAAAAAGAATTCCTTCACAACCACATATTAGAGTAGAATTAAAAGTTGGAGGATGTGCCTTAAATGTGAAGTAGAAATATCAGACTGGATCTGTCATGCTTGACCAGCAACTGACAGTTTATATTGCTATGGTAATGACTCTGTAGCTAATGCTAAAGCATTTGTTTAATTTTAAAAGCATAAATCAATTTCCAACAAATATAGAGTTACTGATTTCTATTTTTTTTTTCTTTTCAGTTGCCTCTAATGCTTTATACAAAAACAACCTTTCTGAAATCTCTCACACTTGGGTTCTATAGCCCTTACTCTCAGGAGAAATGATGGGAGGCTGAATCATCTATCCTCCTGTAGCTAGCTGCTTTTGTCAAACATTTTCATAACCACCCAGATAGCCACCAGAAAGTATTTGTAAGTCCCAGCAAATTAGGAATTTTATCAGAAGCAATTTGCTGAAAAGTACCTACTAGGTATGGCCTTGTTTATTCTCTTGCCACCTAAATCAAGGGACAGAAACTGCAGGTAGCTTTCAGGCACCCTATGAACAAAAAATGGTCAAAATGAAAAATTACCAAATTTCAGACTGCATTTTTCCTATGAACTATTTGTTGACTACCTGAAAATAGCGAACACCTTCACAGAAATTTGGATCAATACACAAAAAAGGAAAACTGAAGCATTTCTCAAGTAATGTAATTCATCCTGCAGATCTATCCTATTTTGGTGTGCAAGAGGATATGGGATGGAAATGGAAGCTACATCTTCTGAGTCAGTGGAGCTAGTGAAGCAAAACTGGAGGTTGTTAGTGCGGCTTATATAGCAGTATTATGCCAAAGTGTTCACATTTCTTTAGTAGAGATGGAGGAACCTGAGAGGTATCGAATAAGGCTCTGTTTCCTCGCAAAACTAACCTTTTTATTCACATACACACACACATGCATATTAATCATGATTACACTTTAAATCTGGAATCAAATACGATTTGGTTTTGAGCAGACCTTGTCTAGGTGTCAGTAGTTAGGTGTATTTCATGTTCTGGCTGATACTTTATAGGCTGTAAAACTGTCTTGCTGTGTAGAGCATTCACAGAAAAATAACATTCCAGTCATGTAAGTTGTATAAGGGTGAGTAATGGTAATGCAGTTTTGCTGGGAGAAGGCAAAAATTATGTGAGGGAAGATCAGCAAGAAGGTAAGGGAGGGGGAAGGAGGGGAGAGAGAGACCTTAACAGTTTTAATTCCTTCACGGACTCTTGTGGTTTGGGAAGAGATGCTGGAGGCAATTCTCAGCATTAAATTGTTATGAAGCTTAATTCAATAGACTATATAAACCCAAATTTAGTCTAAGATGTGTCTGTATTATTAACTCCTAATGTGCATTTCCCACAGTAATAAAACACTTGAAATGAAACTTTCTATAAATGCTTACTAGCCCTGATGCATACCAGTGCAGGCAAAGCCCTAATCTGACAGGGAATGTGACCACATGATCTAGGGACACATGTTACAGAAAATGGCAAGAATGGATGCATAAAGCTCTCTGAGCCCTCTTTTGTGCTGTCATTTTCTTAACATCTAAAATATTATGAAATAAATCTGTATGAAAGAGAAAAGGTGGATATACAGACCATTGTCTAAGAACCATGATGGTTACTATATTTTATTTAGGAGTGATGAATGTCTTTCTAAATGAGAGTCTGAATGTATTAATAATTTTTTTATATATATACACAGAATCATTTTTTCCAGGGTTGATAAGACTAGAGAAACATTTGTAAATGTTCTCCCCAAGCAGAATAAAAACTATTCTCAATTCTAGTGTTATAGCCATGGAATGTGGTATCTTATGCACAAATATTAGTATTATGTTCTTAACAGTCAATAACAATAAGCTAATGAAATTTGCCCACCTGCTACAAGCAAGCTGTCAAAATGTGAATCTGTGCAACCGTTTCCTTGGAGTTTAATACAGTGATATGAAGGAGTCTCCAGAAAAGGACCTGTAACATCCAGGGAGTGCAAGAGAGGAGGTGAAGAGAAGATCGCATAAAACACATACTGAACTCCCCAAATTTAGCTGGGTGGAGTGGGGTGGGGTGGTGGGGTAAATATAATAGTCAGAATGTGGACGATTAAGTTAACATCTGTTATGCTACCATAATGTCTGACAGAGGTTACAATATGTAATTTACAAACTGTGACTACTGAATTTTAAGGAGCTTGGAGCTGGGAAAAACAGGTTAAACCTGAAGCCAAAAATGTAACCTGATCAAACTCTACATCGAATATGCTCCTCAAAAAATCTTGAATGAGGAAGAGAGGAAATGATTAATACCCTGTATTGTTGTGTACCTGAGAGTGAACCAGGGAGTGGAGTAAGCCCTCAGAGTGAGAAGGTAACCATAAAGAAATGGACTGGGCAGAGTAAAGCAGGAGAGTAGCCAGACTGCACTGTCTTCCCTGCATGCCCAGGAAGGCAGGAGCACAACTGTATGATGAAACTTGAGAAAGATCCCTCCCTAAGCAAAAAAGACATTCCTCAAAAAAGAGAGCCACAGAACCTCAGGTCTTGCCCATTGCAGATAGGAAAATGTGTCTAAGCTCCCTCCAAGGCATGCCATGCCAAAGGCAAGTTGCAGAGGCCAAGGGGCCAGCCTTACAAGTCAGCTGAGACACTAGAGCCGGCAAAAGAAACCCATATGGGGGTTCGCTAATGGGAAGAAGGTCTTTTGGTAAGTGTCAGACAGTACTTTTTTGTAAGTTAGAAAAGATATGTAGAAAGTTTTCAGCTAGATAATTCATACTTGCGTCATATCTGTGTGACAAGGAATCAGTAGCTCCACCATATTGCCTAAAACTGTATAGGGAAATCACAATACCATGACAAGCCACCAGGTTGTTTTGCTACATACTACACTCAGGTGAGTCATCTGGGACAAAAATCCTTTCTCTTATTAGAATGAATATATTGGAAAAAAACAGATATACATTTAAAATAAAAAATTATGTCTGATCCCTTGATTTCAACAAGCTTTATTCCGGATTTACAGTGAGGTAGTTCAGAGTGGTGACATATGACTACCCTTCTGTAAATCAAAAGGTCTGTCCACTGATATTTTAGGAATTCCTTTGTGTGACTTTTTATTCCCTTACAGAAAATAAATCTTTCCTTCAGTGTATATATAGAAAGTGAATGGACACAGGCCCTTCCAGAGCGCTGAAGTATTAGGAGGCACAGATTTGTCACAAACCAAGGGAAGTGTAGTCAGCATAGTCAGCACTGCTCTAGAGGATACACAACCAGCCGTGTGATGCACAACTGCCCTTTCCACTCATCTCTGACCAGACTGGAATTGAGTCTAATCCTGTGCTCAGTTATAGAAGAATCTCCTTTGTACCAGATGCACTTCCCATATCCATTTACCATGGAAATTATTGCACAATGGGTTAGGAGTACAAGAGTGCTTTCTTAGATTCACAGTATCTGGTATTTCCATTTATATTGTAACTTCACTCGCAAAGCGCACTCTTGGAAAAACAAGCAGTACATCTTGTCTTCACAAGCTGTACTCAAGACACTGACAGTTATGGTCTCTTTCATGTCTCCATTTTGCTAGTTTAAACCTTGAGTTGCTCAATCCAAAATAATTAAATTACATCGGTAAACTTAGTGTAAATAAGAACAGAATTAAATTTAATTTAAGCCTTCTGACAGTTTGAAAAGAGGAAAGCATGTGTTGCAATTTTCTAGAAAATTTTTTTTCTTTACATAAATTCTGACATTGTCACATTGTAATTGATTAACTTTTTGTGAACTGTGCTTTTCTGTTTTATTCATTGCTTCTCTGAAGAGTACACAAAGTTTTTGGAGTTCTGTCTTTGTAATCTTAAGTGGTTAGTTTTTCAGTTCCAGTGCTACCACTGTGATTTTAATTTATCAATCTGCTGTTCAGTGAAATGCTGTAGAAACACTTTAAAGCCTAAACCCATCACTTATTCTTACACCTGCCAATGGCAGTCTTCTGTACTTGTCAAACCAAGTCAAATGACACTCCTGCAATGTATACAATATTACTAATAAATTGGATAATCAATCACATGTGTATGGTTTGACAGTAGTACCTTGAATATACTGAATTTAAAACACATTTTTAAGAGGCAGGACTCATTACTCTTGCACTAAGAAAAAAAAAAAAAATACCATATGAACATTGGGAATTTACCAGTCACTCTATACAATTAAGGGACACCTTGGGAAATGGTTAGGCCACTGGTTAGGCCACTGGAAAGCTTTTTCATTATCTTACTATAAAATGTTCCCATGGGAAACATAAGTAATTGGAGATTACTTTCAAAGACAGAAAAATAGTTTAAGAGCAGGAGGAGAAAGGTCAGGGAGACATTAAGTAGACTTATTCAGGTTTCTTTACATACAAAAGCTACTATTATGTTTCTAAAAAGCACCAGGCTAACAGTGTGAAGCATAGACTATCCCTGCAGCCACAGTAAGTAGTTTTTGTTAGGAACAATTCTAATACTTAGCACTTAGCTGTACAGAAAATTGCTGGGGCTAAATTTTGCCTTGAAATCCCTGCATCATTTGTGCCTGAGTGGCTGCCATAAACAGCTCCCAGACCAGCTGATCCCCAGAGTCTGAATACTGATCCTGATGTCTTTGCTATCCTCTTCTTCACAAGCTTTGCCTAATCCTCTACAGGAAAGTGTCTAAGTGACTTAATTACCTGATTTTTTTATATGCAACTTTGAATATTTTCCCTAGTTTTGCCTAAAATTCAGGTTGGAGAGTAAGTTCAACAGTTTTCCCAAAATAATTTCATTGGGAAAATAGTTCTTGGGAGAGAGGATGAGGGTAAAGAAGGCATGTATCTGAAGATAGAAAAAAAATACAGCCTAATCATATTGCAAATAAATTCTGCCTAGTGCCTGCAGAAAGATACTTTAATGGAAAATGGAGTACTGTATGTCAGCTATTTTATGTATACATGTCTTGCTTGGGCAAAATGTACCTCTTCAGATAAGATTAGCCAAAAACTTTTCACTTTTGCAGAAGAAAAATCTCCATTAACAGTACTACATTCCTTGCTGTACTTTTTCAAACTTAACTCTGTACTTCTCCACCACCTCAGGAAAAAAAAANTGTCTTGCACTTATTAATTGAATGAACATGTAGAATTAGAATAAAACTTTTATTAACTTATGGTTACAAAATTATTATGAAAATTGATCTGTAATTAAAATATACAAATAGTAGGTTATGTTCAATCGTTTGGCATTTTTGGACAAGTGGTTGGGGATTTTGGTGGTTATTTTTTGTTTTTAATTATACCTATTTGCCCCTATAACTGCACTACGGAAATGAATGTAAAATACTTTTCTGCAATTATTTTTCCTC
>VYZV01034325.1:68040-83433 GCA_013401275.1 Pandion haliaetus
TCCCTCTTTTTTGCTGTAAACCTCCAAGAATATATTATTTGAAGGAATCACTGACAAAATTTGTCTTTTGACAGTATGTCAGGAAAAAGCAGGCTCTGGAGAGTATTCTCTTTCTCTGCAGAATATACAGCCTGAACTGCAAAACAGAAGTGTCCTTCCACTTCTACCAGCATTCTCAGCCTTAACTAAAACCAAATCATCTCTAAAGTAAAGGTAGGATTCAGCCCACCAGTTTAATTCATGACTTTGGGGAATGTAGGTAACCATCCACTGAAAAGTGGCCTGAGATCTCCAACCTTTCTTTCAATAGCTCATGAGAGTCATCGCAATCCAATTGATTTTCTAACAGGGAACGTTTCCATCTCTAAATCATTTCGTTACCCTCACCCACACTCTTTTTTTAACATCACATCTGTTTAGACTGATTGTCTTTTGCACTCAACAGGAACAATTTCTACCACTCTTTTTACATGACAAGAGAAATGATTTTACAAGTGACTGGAATACTAGTTTCAACCATTAGGGTGATATGTGCCTCCTAAAGAGAGTTTGATTGAAGGAATATTGCTTTTGTATTTAATATTTTTATCCAGCCCTGACAACAGAGAAGCAATTGACAGTATAAATGGTGATAGCACTGTCAATTGAATTAAGATACATTATGCCTGGTTTGTCAACATTTATGATTTACAAATACATCTTTGTACCTGTGGAAAAAGAAATATTAGCTAAGGGTGACTCATATGAAATTCTTGTTGCCATGAAAATAACAAAAGCTATTTCTGCTCTGTTCTGCTTTAACTATTCTAAAGTCAGAATAACTCCACTGAAGTCAGTTACACTCACTAGTGTTTGGAGCTAAGTAAATTAAAACAGGATGTGATCATTGGATTATAAAAATCTTTTGTGGGCATAGAACACAGAACACAAGAAAAATTACACTGTAATAATATATTTTCAATATCCCATATCATCAGATAAATAAAGACATAATAACGTCCATAGGTTTATTTCAAAGATGCAGAAGTATAACTTTGCATTTGCCTGATTGACACGCATGCAACTGCTGATTTGCATAGGATATTTGAATATGTACAGCATCATAACTCTGAAAATATGGTCTTTGGGGAATATTTTATTCTTCAGGCATACACAATTTAAAGCAGGTATAGTGTTAAGTAAAGTGAAGCTAAAAGAGACAGCTCATACAAGATTGTCAGAAAAAGGAACCATGACTTTTGCTTAACAGAAACACGCTTTACGTTGATGAGTTTTCTTTGCCTCAGTGTGAGCATTGCAGTGTCTTTTACTGTCTTCTGTTTTAATAGCAGTGTCATGCACACAGTTCCGTTGTTAATATTGCAGAGATGGCATATGTTTGTGGGTAAGTAATCTGCCTGTTTACAGTGCCATTAGGAAACCGCTGACTCCACCAGTTCACAGGCTTGTTTAAACCTTTCTCTGCTTCCGACTTGCTGAGTATTTGGTATTCAACACTGTGCGAGTGATTCCTGCAGCCTCCATAACACAGGTTGTTGGGTTGCTAAGGAATAACTCTCAAGAGGTTAAGAGCTCTGCAGTCACCTTGATCTCAGTGCCAGTGATTATCTGTGCTGATTTTGTGCTTCGTGTTTTATACCGCAGCACTGACCAAAGCTTATGTGTGTCCCTTGGCATGCATAAGTGTGAACTATGGCTGTAGATGGAGAGATGTACTGATCGCTTTCACAGTATAATCTCTTCGACACATTATTACAAATGAGATGTCATCATTCAACTTAAAAAAAAAAAAAGAAGAATGAAAAAGAAAAAAAACCAAGTGAGATCAGTTGGAAAAACAGAAGAGATTTACAGAAAACTTTTTTTTTCCTCCTAGGTCACCCATTTTGTGTTCATTTCATTGTCATTGGTTCATAGCCTTTTCAGTACAAGTGCAGGACAACTCCTTCACAGCTAAGAGGAGTAGGAACTCCCTTTATAAAACCCCAGACCTGTAGGGGTCTCACATGATGTCTTTCATCCATGGGCTGTTAACTCAGCACTCACAGTGAAGGACACGTAACCCAGGAGCTACAGCACGTTGCCTCTGCGTTGCCTGTGCTGTCACAGCTGCAGGTAGAATTTCAGAAAGTGAAAAAGAGATCCAGATCATGGATATAAAGAAGGATCCACATCAAGATTTCCTAAAGCTTTAAACCCACCCTCCTTTACCTGTCTTATTCCATAAGGGTCAACTGTCGTTGTAGAGACGGACACGACACTGAATATCAAGTTGCAGCAATCTCTATTTTTCAAGCAGTGCCTTTTTATATACTCTACCATTCTACTTTTGTCCAATCCACTCTCACGTCACGCGCCAGCCTGCCAATACAATTGTTGATCACGCGCTGTTCATGCTCTGGTCAAAACCAGGATGTTTGCCAACCCTTAGAATGTTCATCACTGTGTTCAGTAGTCTAACAGTTCCTCAGTCTTGTTTGCTCAGCTCTTCTCGGGACTTCCCAGTCTCTTCAAGGGTACATGGATATCTGCTCAAGATCAATGTTAAACTTGCATTCTGATCCCTCAGACCAGCCGAGGTGTCCCACAGTCAACACCTACAGATAAGGTTCTACAGTACTGTTCATCTTCTGTTATTTTAATAGATAGCATGGAAGGATAAATGTCTTTTCTCCATGACCAACACTTGAATCCCATCAGCTTTTTTCAAAGAGACTAAATAAAGGGAAAGGGAAAAAGGAATTGAGCCCCATGTTCTGTTGAGAGCTCAGAGCAGCCCACAGACCTCTAGTACCTCTGGGTGCTACTCCTACCTTGAGGGTCAAGTAGCTGTTGCCACATCTTTGCCAGTGGTCCCACGTGAGGAGTCCCTGTACATGCAGAACTGGTTCTTTCCCACTCCATATGAATGGTACTTCCACACAGAAGTGCCTTTTGCCAGTGCAGAGATCCCAAATGATCTGTGGGGGAAGCAGATTCCCTACCAACCTTCTGTTGGAGTGCCCAGCACCCATATCATGGGATATGGAACTTAATTAACAGGGATGCCCTTGAATTGTGATGATTTACAATGAACTCAGACTAGAAATGTAAGCAAATCAACTCCTGTTAGTCAATTACGCTAGTAGGTTGCACTGTTAGAAGCCACAATATGTTTCCATCTCTTATCCCAGCCACAGGGTCAGTAACATTTTGGCAGAGAGATGGATGAGGACAAATTCGATAATGTTTGCTGCAGCCAAAGCCATGTGTTTGCCCGTTTCAGAGACTGATGGTCATGCAACATACAGAATACTTGCAGTTACCTCTTACTTTGGTAGCAATGGATGCTACTGAACTAAACCCTGCAAAAATGCAAAGCACATTAACTTCAAGGTTAGAGGCAACAGCTGTAGCAGAGTTGTTTAGATAGCTTCAGCTGTAAAACACTATATGAAAACTGCTGGAGTTTCTCCAGGTGAAAATTAAAGACATACTAACAGTATCAGATGCTTCTGAAGTAATGAAACATTTTTAAAAGTAATATAAGCAACACATAAAAATTTACAAGAATTCATAGATTGTACTGCCATGTGATAACAAGACTCCAAAATGTGCTTCTACTTTTTCCTGCTCTGGTCCCCCAGATAAGCATTGGACCATGTGGATTGAAACTGGCATTTGCAAAGCTGAAGGAACATAAAGAACTGCACTCAGTTTCAAGACAGAAGTTACCTGAACAGGGAACAGAGCAAAACAATTAATTTCTTAGGGGCTGACTGATGTGCAAAACTGCTTCTCTTAAAAGAGAAGTATTATCCAAGATGTTACACTAAATTAAAAAAAATTATAAGCCACATTTTTCAAAAATATAAAAATATTCTGCATGAAGAATGCTGTGTCACAGGATCTACTCAGTGGTACAGTGACAGAGCGAGAGCATTAGGTAGGGAAGGAGAAAAACAATCACTTGTCACACCAGAAACCCTTTCCTGCATTTTCCCTACCCAAAACCTCCACTGCCTGTGACTACCCTCATCTGAGAAACCTGTGAGCCTTTCCCAACCACTCGACCCTCTCTCAAGCCTACTGACTTTTTTCACTAGCACCCTCAGATCTCTGCCCGAGACATCTCTCCCTCCTGTGCCTCATCAGTGTCACCATTCCCAGGGATGGCTTTGAGCCGTCTCTATCACGACATTTGTACGTGAAAAGTTCGTTCCACATGTTGAAAGACCAGTGAAGGGTCAGCAGTCCTTATTGTGTCCTATGGGCTAGAGCTGAGTTGCCACAGAAAAATATAGCTGTCCTTCAGCCTTACTCTAGCCGGTGTAAAGTGATTATTCTTCATCAGCTTCACGGTCTTCAACCTTGAAAAACTGAATTTATGTGGTCTTTATGCAAATTAAATTAATGACACTCCAGGTGAAAGGTTTCATGTGACAGGCCTTTTAAATTTAATCTTTTTTCTTCAAATTATCTGTTATGTTCTACTTAAAAACACAGATTGAATATTAAGTATGGGCTTACTGCAGCTATTAATCATTCAGCTAACTAAAACCACTAGCAAACTGTGAAGAGCTGTAAATAAAATAATAGCTTTGCTACCTGCTACCTTTTAGTTCAATGTAGACTGGTATAGAATGACAGACAAAATAAGAGTTGTCACATAGTTTAGGGAAAATTTTGCTAGTTTTGTGTTAAGGTAAGACACAGAAATATGATTGCTAAACAAGGTCTAACTAATATTACTTAATGTTATTTTGCTTCTTCTGCTACACACAGCTCACCTGCTGCTGGGTTCTAGTCTCTCAGGGCTGTTTTATTTAATAAGTGTTTCACATAAAATGCATATAGGGCTTTCTTTTCTCAAATGAATTACCAACAGTACTATGGTCGGCTTTCGCACCTGGTGAGTCTCGTGATCTTCACTGCTGGTCCAGTATTATGTGGGTAGACAGTACAACCTATCCTATCACTTGCACTGGGGCACTTGCATCCGAGGCAGCTGTGGCAGAGGTGGAAACTGTCCCCTGACCTCCTGTTCCTTTGATGGATGTTCTTGCCAGTTGCAGACAGGGGAAATTGCAAGCTTTCCAAATCAAAACACTGGGATGAAATGATTACTGAGGTAATTTAAGCCTGCCAACTCTATTTTTTCCCTCTTTTAAGTGGTCAACCTCTGAAATATAGGAAAGGGAAGAAAAGGGGACAGAGGCATTATGTGATGAGGAAAAACAAACCCAAAGAACTCAGAATTCTTGACCCATTCTTCAAATTATGCACAAAAAAAAAAAATTGAAGACATTTTGCTCAATGTTCAAGAGCAGAAATTATCCACAAATCCATTCCCTGCAAAGACAAACTTCATTAATATGTAGCTACCATCATTCATCCCCCTTTATTTTCAGTGAGTGTTTTCTTCCGTGCTTTATCCTTTCTAACTCTCTCCTTTCTACCTTTCTGCTTCCTTATTTAAAGCTTCTCCTTTTTTGTGATACTTTCTTCATGCCTCTCATCCTTTACTATTCACGATTGTCTTTCTCAGGCAAGTGAAAAACTTAGGGTTTGTGCTACTAGTCCTTCATCATGCAGAGTACAAATCCCTTGTGACTCTTCCATGCAGACCATTTACTAGCTCCTTGGTTCTATTTTTTCAGATGTGTGAGATATATAGACTTCATTGTTATTTCTTCACCATAAAGGTAGAAATTTGCTAATGGAAAGCAAAATAAGGAAGATCAATCTAGGACTGACTTTGCAATTGACAGTTTAAAAATAGTTTTCCCCTGGACCTTTGCAATTTCCTACCTATATTTATTTCCCTTGATGGTGCCTATCTTTTCCCAGATTGGTATGTATATTCCCCTCTGAACCTGAGAGGAAAGGCATCTTTGTAACACTATTGCTTGCATCATTCATTTTCCTAACTTTTTTCCTTTTCTCTGTATGATGAAAGAAGACTAACAGTCCAACTCTTTTCATGTTTCTCATAAATCAAATTCATTTTCTTATCCCTGCTCACCTACTCACATATTTACCAATCTTTCATGTATTTAACAGTCTTCCTAGTCCGCTGATTATGCTATGTTGGTCCAGCAAAGAAGAGGGCTTCAGTATTAGAGTGCTCACTTTATTTGATCACTCAGAGAATTACACTATAATGATCCTCTAATTACAGAGCTGTCGCACTGTGTTAAATCTTTTCTGTATGTGCTGTCCACTGTTTACACTGTTCTGCATGCCCCAGACTTTCACATTTCCAAGTATACTACAGTGATAGCTGACAACAGCGTTGGCAAATATAATGTACAGTGTACGGTTGTGGAAAAGAAGTGGAAGGACTTTGAAGGGCATGGAATGTGAGAGTAAGCCAATATTACCACAACAGATTTAATCAATGTGTATTTTTCTATAAACCAGTTCATTCTTGTTTTTCTGTGTTTTTCCACAGTGGTTATGTCTTTGATTATGATTACTACAGAGATGATTTCTACAATCGGTATGTGTGGTTATATTTTTGCACATCCTACACCATTTCTACTGTTTGTTTATAATGTAATCACATCATTTGGTTAGACAGGTCTGTTCTAATTTTATATATTATTTACTTCGTTATTTCTATTGTGTATCCTAAGAAGACTATTTGAATATATCACAGAGAAGATCACCACCACCAAATGTATGCTCATTAAACAGCTCTTTTGGTCTTATCTTTCTCTAAGAGCTTTTGGGGCATTTTCTGTGCTGAACAGTTTAATGGTAGTTTAATTGTTCAGTGTTTCTTCCTACAGAGTTCTTCCAGGCTTACTTTCACTGGAACATACAACAGCTGTAAAATTCTTCAGTATGATACTAATGCCTTTGTCTTTTCACTCATGTGCATGAAAAGATATAGAATGTCTCCCAAAAAATGTGTCTTCCAAAAATGTTTAGAAGTCTAGAAGGACCTTGGGGGAAGCAAAACCACCAGTTGAACAGTATGTGTGTTTCTATAGGAGGAAAAGAAGCGTGGATACCTGAGCAATTGGACGCTTGTGCTTTGAATACATATACACAGCCTATAACGGCACTGTGGGAATTTATTCATTTAGATGCAGCAGAATCACCACAACACAGGGTTAATATGAACGGCCATAGATAACCAACTCATGATCCAGTAGTGTTGTGTATCTGCATTACAGCAGCCTGGTTGAGCATAGGCCAAGTGAGAAGAGGAGAACAAAGCATTGCTCCATTAACCTCTTCTGATCTGAGATTTCTTATACGTAAAGGAATAGACAATAGCAGTGGACTGGTTTACACACTGCAGTTAAGTTATCGTGTGTTATACACCTTTCTGCTTAGGAACACTGTAGGAAAAAGGTAGAAACAATGTTTTTGGTTTGGTTTTTTCCTGGGATTGATTCAATTCTAGCCACTACTTTTGTTTTTGCATGTAAATGACCGTGCTCACTATGGACGGAGCTATAAACACATGGAGTGAAAGCCATCATTGCAGTTTAATCCTGTTCAGTGCAGCCTTGACAGTAGGAGCAGCTCATGTCCAGTAAAAAGTTAACTTCCACGGGCTTGTGTTTACTCTCCTTAAGGTTACTGCTCCAAATTTCGTCAGTGGATTTGTATGTTTTTAAACAGAGTACTGTTTCTGATCTATGCCACCTGAATATTAAAGTTATGTGTCATTAGTTTTTTCTCTAATTCTATATATTATGGGCAGCAAAAATGAACAACTATAATGGTTACATTTCCACAACAAGAGAAATACAGGACATTAAAGGTTGTTTCTGTGGAACTTGGTGTCTGTCTTGGTGACTGTCTTATTACGGAAAACCGCTGAGAGTGAAATGTGTCCATAAATCTATTCAATAGTGTAATTTTCTGATTTAGAAATCTTCCAGGATTAAGACAGCAGATCTTTTATCGTAGAAAACCCAAATATGAGGTTGGCCTCACAAGGCTGGACATGCTGATCTGTTGACAATAAAAACCTTAGGTTAAGGGTCTCTGTTAGACCCAAGTGAATGGAAGTGATGAAAAGCCCTATATAGTAGGCAAGAAAAAGAAAATCCCATGGAGAGTTTGATGTACTATCAACATGCCTATAGGAAATATAAATTAATAAATATAGTCATGATTCTTTGAATTTCTGAACTTCTGAACTTTCTGAATTTCTGTGTTTTATTCCAAACCATAGGTCTTGTTTTCTAATATTCATTAGTTTTCCAACCTCCCTGAAGGGAGAATACACCTATCTTATCTTGACTAAAGCAGTGGTGGAGTCAGAAAAGGGTGGCAAGAATGGTTAGTGCTGTAAAATACAATCTGTATGAAGACAGATTGACAAGATCAAGACCGCAAAATTTTGAAGGGTGGGTGAAAGAAAAGGCACTGTTTTATGCACATTAGTGATCATTGGGGCAAAGAATTGCTTTAGAACTGAGCATTTCTGTTTATCATTTCTCATATTACAAGCACAAGGAAAAGAGGCAGGAAGCCTCTGATAAAAGGAAGCATTTTTTAAAAGGAAGCATATCACTGAAACATGTAGAACTTGGTGCAATAAAATACCAAGCCCAAAAGCTTTGCATAATTTCAGAAATAAAAGTAAGAATAGTAGTATTAGGTGACAGTCCTTTTATATATTTCAAAAAAGGAAGCATAGTTTTGCATTTCACTACATTATCTTAACATGAACTATTGGAAGCTAGAAAAAAATCACCTTTGGAGGAGTAATTGTATAATGATCTTTTGCATAATAGCTCACAGTTTTTCTGAAACTTTTTGTTCCAATAATGTCAGATGGGAGATTGTGGCCAACCTACAGATCATCCAATATGATAAATGATGAGTGAGAACAAACAATAATAATACATCCCCACGTTGTTGGGTAATATATTTCTTTTCAAAGCCCCAAAAATGTTTTAGTGTTCATCTTCATACACAATTTAGTTATGCCCACAATGGCTGGAAACTTCTTATTCAGTAGAGAATGTTGAAGGCTGTGGAGTTCAAGTTCAGTGGGGGTGACAGGATCTCTCAGTGGGGGTGACACATTTTGTTGGCAGCTATCGAAAAGGGTACAGACAACAGTAGGGATCCTGAGATTTGAGCATTAAGTGTTTACTTGCCAGAAAACAGGCTAGAAGACTTAAGTTGGATTCTGCTTCCTGTTCAGCATGCTGTTAGACACTGTGGTGAGTGAATTACTGTTCTTCATGCGTCTGTTTTCAAATGTGTATCTATCTGCCCAGCTGGGTGACACTAGTCAGAATTGTGAAAATTAAACATGCAGTTATAAATTTCCATAATTACTAGTTGCAAGTATCATTTGAAAGAAATTCTGGAATATTTTGTGAGAATGTTGCTTGTCCTTCTGCTTCAGTCTCTGAACTGGAAATCATTTTCTGAACTTTCTTCTCCTGACCTGTCATATGCAGAGCCCATAACTTTTATGTTCTAAATATATCTGTAGCTTTGAACACTTTTTCTACTGCCTTTGTTTTCTTCTACACAGGTTGTTTAGCTGCTGTTGACAACGGTGTTTTTAGGACTGGGGTATTCTGTTTGGGAACACTAGTTCATTTTGGTTGTAGAGTATCTTTTATTGACTGTAGTGGTAATTCTCTCAATATCTACTTGCTACAGTGGTTTTGGTTTGAACAAAACTTTTATTAAGCATGCCTTGGTATTTTAGTGATTCTACATCAGTTCATTCTTCAATAAAAAGAACATATGCTGGCACCTCTTTTCTAAGCGTTCAGAAGGACATAGAGGTCCCTCACTGTATTTCTTTTTCTATCCTTATGAATAGCAGGTAGAAAACTAGAATGTAAGCCATGCATGTAATAAAGGAACTGAAATGTCACCACAGCAAAATGTACTGCTGTTAGTTATGTGCAATGAAACGATGTGGACCTGTGGAAAGCAGGTTATGGATTTTCCATACTGCAAATAACAGAGTCCCATAACACATCCCTCATTTAAATTATGCAAAAAACCTGAGCTATGCACTGGTCTGTGACTGAAATCTGAATATGGCACTTAATGTGCATAGGTCCTTGAAATCTAATTTGACTGTGATATAAAGTGATTACAGTTTCAAATGGTAATTTTCTCAAAAATAACATGAAAATTTAGTTGACAGGGCTTCCATGACATGAAATCACAGAAGGTTTTATGGAGTCCAGCTGACTTAATCTTTTCTAGGTTGTTTGATTACCACGGCCGTGTCCCCCCACCACCCCGTGCAGTGATTCCACTGAAGCGTCCTCGTGTTGCTGTGACAACAACTCGCAGAGGCAAAGGGGTTTTCTCCATGAAAGGAGCATCACGATCCACCTCAAGTGGGGCTTCTTCCTCAGGATCCAAATGTGAGTTGCTCATATCAGTTGGATATCATTGAAACAATCTAGCAATTTCTGCAAGCAGACATCTTCCACCATATAGCTCTGTTGCAGTCATTTCCTACCCTCAGCCTTTAGCTTGAAAAACTGGTTTGATTACCAAAGATGCCATGCCATTCCTGCAAGTCAAAGAGCACATCGATGTAACTTTTGAAGGAAATCCCTTCAACAGCATTTGACCTACTCCCTTGGCCTCAGAAGAAGCCTGTTTACAATCTCCTATCATCTTGACTGCTTATGCACCATGAGGTCTTGTGAACACCTGATAATAAAGCAAAGCTAACAATCTTGTTATTGAGGGTTATATGTGACCTGGTGGGGGGTGGGTTGGTGGGGCTGGGGGAGGTTGGGTTGTGTGTGATTTTTTGCCAGATTCATTTGAGGGTAGAAGAGGTCAAAGTGTCTTTGCCTGTTCTAAAGGGAGTCCAAAACAGGATTGGCAACTTGGGGTTATTCAACCCTTCTTTAGTGAGTTGGCCTTAGAAGAGCTGATGAACAATAAGCATTCCCTCCTCCATGCTCAACAAGCTCCCCACCCCATAGTATGTCCTGGGAACTTCATCTTCCTCTTCATGCATCTTTCAGCACCCACCTGTCTTCCCCTGCCCCTTATGTGGAGTGATACTGTCCTTGGAAGCGTCACTGGAAGAGGAAAAGAAAGATCAGGTAGGGATCAGGGAAGAATGAAGGGACTTCAGTAAGACACTTGCAGTACCAGACTGGCCAACAGAGCATCATGCTGTCTTACACACAAACACGAAATAAGTAAATCCACCAACAGTATATCTTACTGCAAGAGGGGTTAATTATGGTATTGACATGAGCCAATGATATAGTCTGCTTGAATAACTTATCCAAATCTCACACACTAGCTTCTAACAAAGATGGACCTCTAGTGAGCCCACTAGGATCCATTCTTGATCCTATTCTATGAACTGATGTTATGAGACACCTTGAAAGAAAACATATAATAAACATGCCTGTGACTGAAAGAATGGAAATGTGATAAACAGAACTAAAGATAACGTTGTACACTGAGGAACAAGGAACTCAAGCTATTCCTTGGGAAGGATGATGTTCTGAGAAAGAAAGGCTCTGTTGGCTGTACAGTTGAATCACACACAAGTCTCCAGTGAATGAATCGGCTAAATGTCCATTTCCAATAATGGGAGCTTTGATACCTAGCACACAGGAAGACATCTAAATTTAGGTGTCATATTATGGACCTCACTCACACCCTAAGGGGATGTCTGGGAGTAGCAATCCTTCCTTTGTTCTCTGGAGGTTGAACACAAGTCTAGACATTTTCATACACATCTTGAACTAATCCATAGCTACTTTTTGTCTTTCCTCAATACTTTAAATGATGAATTATGATTCCATATATTAATTTAAAAGAAAACATACAGCTCAAGATCTTCACTTTAGTAGACATAGAATTTAAATTATTTTTTTAGTCTTTTCCAGCCCTTGAGTCTTTGGGTTTTCACACACTGAATCAAAGCTTTAGTAAGTATATACACTTACAGATTCATTCATTAGATCTTTGTTCATCCTTTACTGTTGTCTTATCCATATGAAAAGTTAGTAGTATCAGTGCTTTCAATTCACTAATTGTCCTAAACCATAGTCTAATAAGAATGGGCTTTTTGGACTCACTTTGCCTTGAGAAGATGAATTATTTTCAGATAAGTGGTTTTTATATATATTTCTCATTGTCCAGACAAGAATAACACCAAAATTCTTCTAGAGAGCTGAGGACCTTAGTATATCCTAATAGATGTCAAGAAAATCTCTCACCCAGAAATCTGGACTTTCATTGTAGTGAATGGAACAGAGCATATTACATTAACATATAGATATCTGTTCCTCAGAATAATCACCAAATTTGCTTTATTATTTATTCTGCATTTCAGAAAATGTTTTGTACTACTGTGTCAGGATTTATGTAATACATAACATAGACTATAGGATTCAACCCTAGCCCAAGTACCCATAGCCACTTGCTATAAGACCTCCAAAACACTGTCTGCATAGCATGGCAAATGTTGCAGAACATGTAAATGATTTAATGGAAGTTCAGTCAGGAGTGTAGAGATCCTAACAGACAGTATTATGCCCCAGTGAAAGTATCCTTCAATGTATTCAGGTGCGATGTGAATTCTAAAAATGTCAGTCCTAGAGCTCCAGGTGACAAGATTATCTTTGGATCCAGCCTTTAACACTGAAAGGAGAGTTGCAAGATGCATCACTAAAAACATGGGCTGACGTTTTGACCCCTGTTGGATTTCCACCCTCAGTTCTTTACAATGGCAATTGGAACACAACTGCAGAGACTACTTACCGTGCTAGAACAAATTGCAGAAAATATTCTTTCTGCATGCAGCACACCTTTCAAAGGAGTCAGACACACAGTATACAGACTTTCATGCTTGATTTCCCCATAGAATTACTTCCCTTTTTGTCAAGTCCAACCAACCAATCATAAAGGTAGAAACATGATTTTGTTGACTTGGACAGGGATGTAATCAGCTTATTGTAAGACGTTTATCAAAGAAATAACTGAGCCATTCCCTTAGGGGCTTCAAGTTGGAAAGTAGAGAATATGTGTTTTCTGGCTTCTTTTGCCGTTTTCTTGGAAAAGTTGATCATGTTGAATTGTAGGATGGAGCAATTTAATATTTTGTTGCCCCTTACTCTAGACTGCTAATTTGAACTCCTTGAACTAATGCACTGTTGATTTTAATTGTAATTTATTGCTAGTTAAATAAAGGGTCTCTTCAATAAGGAGAAACATAGTTTGTGGGAAGGAAGCTCTTCTGGGTTTTAATGAATTCAAGACTGTAAAGCAGCTTAATTGCAGGTTCAGAATTAACCTTGTCAAAAAGGTATTGCCTATACTTGAAAGATTTCACCTCCAAATAGCAAAACTCTCATGAGATCACATCCCCTAACAGACTTTTCAGACTTAAGTAGAAATCTCATAGGCATAACTATTCTCATAGCTGTTCTCAACACTCGGACTGGATCCAGAAAATGAACACATATATATAGTATTAAAGGTCAGAACACAGGGGACTCTTCAGTGAAATTACTGGGATTAGAGGGACTCACTTCTGAAAACCGGCAATCCAAAGTTTGTTGTGGCACACAGCAAAGAAGTTATAACAACATAATAGCAAAAATGCCTTGCTCATTGATGAGTATATCTGAAAACAAGAGGAAAACACTGAACACATTTTCTATATCCTGTGTGCTTGAGATTAAAGAGTAGACACTTAAAATGTTACAATATGTACTGAATTATGCCTTTAAATTAATTCATTTTGACTCATATAGTTTATATTTAGCTTCATCAGCTAACCCATTTTTCAGTGAAATCTAAAGTAATACAACATGATAAAATATTTTATATTAAACATGAAGGGCTTGGATAAAAATACATGACATTCCTTTCCAAAGAAATCTGAATCATGCTTTGCGGGTGAATCAAATTGTAGTTATGGCAAAAAAACGTTTCACAAACATAGCTGTAATTCAACAGCAGCACTGTCATTTCTAAAAATGTGATTGAGCTCAATTTTAAATCTCTTGTTTTGAGCTGGATGCAGTTTGTCTCCTTTGGTGCTAGATGCTTCAATAAAAGATGCTTTCTGGAAGGCCCTTGTATTCCTGGCAGAGGTCTGGAAAGGGTCACTGAATCTTACTCCTTACTGTTGCAAGTAGCCGCATCATCTAATCCTTTAAGCTCCATCTTAAAGCTAGTTAGGGTTTGGTGTTTTTCTGTCTCTGTTTCTTCTAATTTTGAGCTTAAATTTGTTCATATCTGTTTGTTGTGCCAACACTGTCTTATCTTAAAATTTTTATTTCCTTATACCTTCTTTTGCCTCTGGCAAACAACCAAAACTCTGGCAAACAACCAAAACTCTTCTGTTCACACTATAGGCTTTCCATTCTTATGTTCATCTTCATGGCCCTTCTCCCCATGTACCTGCTAGAATTCTGTGGTTCAACCTGTACACATTATTCCTCATTAGGTCTCACCAGGTCCTTATACAATGAATGGCATTGTACTTCCCCATCTTTAGCAATACATCATTTGACATCCTAGCACTGCATTTTCTTTCTCATGGCTGCATTATAGTTATAGCCTATTCTCAACCTAAGATTACAACTACACACAATGATAATTCTGTCACTGTCTTTTTCTGCTGATGATCTCTGATGTTAAGAGTAGGAGTTCTGCTTTTAGTCAACCAAGTGAAGGACTCTTTTTGCAGTGCAATTATATTTCATCTTTTTTCTAATGTAGCATTCCTTAAAATCACCTGGATCTCTCTTCCATTCCGGTTCACTCTGAATAGATGATACCTTCCAATTTCATGTCGTCAGCAAATTTCACCTGTTTATTTACTTTTTTACACCAAAGTTGTTGAGGATCTTTAGCCATTTTGGTGCTAGTGCTTGAGGAATTTCATTAGTAATTGCTTTCCCTTTCAATACATGCATTTCTGTCACCTGCTGGCCTTTGCTTATCTGCTAATAGGGAAAAAAAAAAGCAGTAAGCTACTTTATTTTCCTATTCTGTTACTCAAAAGCAGATGAACAGATATTTTGGACACATGCAGCTCTGGTTTCATGTTTATCAACTGCTTTATTTCTTGCCCAAGATCAATTTAAAAAAAAAAAATCTGTGAAGTATTTATATACTCAAAGCAGGACACCTGAAGTACAGTATTTACAGTCTCTACATTTTGTCTTTGTCATAACACTGTGCTTAAAAAGCCTAAAGTTCTTCCCAAGCTCTGTACCACAGAATCACAGAATGGTTGAGGTTGGAAGGGACCTCATCTCTGGAGGTCATCTGGTCCAACTGCCCTGGTCAAGCAAGGTCACCTACAGCAAGTTTCCCAGGACTATACCCAGATGGCTTTTGAATATCTCCAAGGATGGAGACTCCACAGCCTCTGGGACATCTGTGCAAGTGTTTGACCACCCTCACAGGAAA